>CATPCV010000030.1:0-105000 GCA_955850985.1 Elophila nymphaeata | reverse complement strand
CGTCGGAGCATCTCCCGTCTGTGCATTCCGTGCGCTGGTTCTGGGGGGTTCCCCCCCTCTCCCCCCCCGCCGACACGCCGCGGCGCGTTGTACATCGCCGCGTACATGCCGGCAAGGATTTCGAAAGGGGGGGAGCGCCCCAGAACTGTCGCCGCCTCGTACGAGATAGTACGGTAGCCCCGCACGATCCGTATGGCCATTGTCCGCTGCATGCTCCGGAGTAGAGCTCTGCAGCGGGAGGACCTCGTGCAGTCTCGCGACCACACGGGGGCCCCGTACAAGGCCACGGACCGTACGACGCCAGCGTACAGGCGGCGAACACCATCCCCTGGTCCCCCCAAGTTGGGTAGCAGGCGGTGTAGAGAACCCGCCACCCCTCTAATTCGGGGGACCAACCGCACGAAGTGCTCTTCGAAGCTCCACCTGCTGTCCAAGGTGAGGCCAAGGTATTTGATATGAGGCCCCACCTGGACCTCCGCGTCACCTACCCGAATCCGGCAGCTGGGTGGTTCCCGGCATCTTGATAGGCCGTGGAACCATAGCGCCTCAGTCTTATTAGGCGCTATTTCTAGACCCAGCCGGCGGATTGCCCTCACGACACATGCCACCCCTAGCTCGGCAAGCCTGAGCGTCCGCCCAAAGTCGGCCCCAGTCGTCACGACGAGAGTGTCGTCGGCATAGCAGACGACACTCACGCCGCAAGGAAGGCTGGTGCGAAGGACCGCATCGTATGCGAGGTTCCACAGAAGGGGTCCCAGAACCGACCCCTGCGGAACCCCGCACTCGACCCCCTTCTCCGATTCCGTCCCGTTCCTGCCCCCGATCCGGATCTTCCTGTCGCGCAAATAGTCCCCGACCACAGCCCGCAGGTAGAGGGGCATCTCGTGGTACTCGAGTGCCCCCCTGATGGCCTGCCAGGGAAGGGTGCCGAAGGCGTTGACGATGTCAAGCGACACCGCCAGAGCCACCCCTCCCGCAACCTAACCTAACCTAACCTAACCTAACCTAACCTAACCTAACCTAACCTAACCTAACCTAACCTAACCTAACCTAACCTAACCTAACCTAACCTAACCTAACCTAACCTAACCTAACCTAACCTAACCTAACCTAACCTAACCTAACCTAACCTAACCTAACCTAACCTAACCTAACCTAACCTAACCTAACCTTTTTTTTTTTTTTTTTTTTTTTTTTTTTCGGTGGTAAAATGCTTTATGCATACCTCGGAGGGATTGCAGCCCCTCCAACGGTTATGTGGGAATCCTCCGTTTAGCGAGTCGTCAAAACGACGGTTCGAAAGACGGCCATACCCACTAAACATCCACCGGCGCGCACTCGGTCCGCCAGAGATCGCTACCACCCGCGGAACTAAGTAGACGTGCACATGGTAGTGATATTTGGCGGCTGATCAGACCGATCCACTCTCTCCTTGCGGAGCTTCGCGCGACTTCAGCTCCCTGGGACTATGTAATCGGGTGACGGGGCTGCATCCCTGAACACCCGGGCCCCCGGCTATGGCTGCACAAGCTGGCCATAGAGGCGTGCTCTGCGCCTAAGCCTCCTCCTACGCAGAGGATCTGCGCTGGGACTTGCCTCCCGCGCCCTCTCTGCGCTCTCTTTCTGGGTCATTACCGCCTCACAGAAGGAGAGGACTGCCTCCCAAGACGTCGCACTGCCGACCATGGCTCTGACCAGTGTCGGCAGTGAGAGGTCACCTCCCACACTCGCCACAAGGGTCCGTCTCTCGGACGCCCAGGCCGAACACGACTCTATCACATGCTGTGCTGTGTCCTCGTTGTGACCACACTCATGGCATCGTGGGGTGGGTTCTCTACCGATCCGGTGCAAGTACTTACCGAACGCACCATGTCCCGTAAGTACCTGCACCAGACGAAATGAGAGATACCCATGCCGACGACCCAACCACTCCTCCAGGCTTGGTAAGAGTCCCGTTAGAGTCCATAAACCCTGTCTGGGCACCTCCAACCTCTGTCGCCACGCCCTCAAAATTCTCCGCTGAGCTCTATCCCGCCAGCGCCTCACCATTTCCGGCGCAGGGCGCTCTCCCTCACGTCTGTACGTCGTGCCTCGCCAATATACCTCCGACAGCGCTGAGGCGTCGAGGTCCCAGGGTGGGGTCCCGGCGAGAACGCACGCAGCCTCGTACGACACAGTGCAGTAACCGCGTATGGCCCTGACAGCCATGACCCTCTGCGACTTGCGCAGCAGAGCCACGGATCTAGGTGTCAGGGTCTCCGCCCACACCGGCGCGCCGTACAAGGCCATCGACCGCACCACCCCGGTAAACAGACGGCGGCACGACACACCTGGCCCTCCGACATTGGGAAGCAGCCTTGCGAGAGCTCCAGCGGTACGCACCAACTTCGGGCTGAGGCGACTAAAGTGCTCAGAAAAACTCCAACGAGAATCTAAAATCAAGCCTAGGTATCGCATGTGAGTGCTGATATTCACACGCACGCCATTCACCAGGATATGTGATCCAGCAGGCGGTCTCCTACGAGGGCCATGGAAATACAGCGCCTCGGTTTTGGGAGCAGAAACCTTAAGCCCCAGGCTTTCAATCCTTCGGACGACGCTATCCACACTGATAGTGGCTAAACGAACGGCGTCCGTGAAATCATCCCCTCTAGCCAGGACGAGGGTGTCGTCTGCATAGCAGACCACCCGAACGCCCGGAAGGTTTGCTCCTCGTACGGCGTAGTTGTACCCGATGTTCCACAGGGTCGGCCCCAAGACCGACCCCTGTGGAACACCGCACGCCATGCTTTGGACGATCAAATGCCCGTTCCTGTCAACGCACTCGATTCGTCGACCCCTCAAGTAATTGCTGATGAGGCGCCTTAGATAAAGCGGCACCTCGTGAAACGCCATTCCTGCCTCAATGCAGGTGAAGGGCAAGGTGTTAAAGGCGTTCTCGATATCTAAAGAGACAGCTAGAACCACCTTGCCCCTCTCAACCTCTTGTTCCGAGAAAGCCTTCACGTGCGAAATCGCGTCAACGGTGGATCGGCGTTCTCGGAATCCGAATTGGCTATTAGCCAAGTCAGGTCCCGTGGTGGTCAGGTGGAGGTTTATCCGCCCGGCTATAATCCGCTCCAGGACCTTACCGGCTTCGTCCAAAAGAACAATAGGCCGGTAAGCCGATGGGGAGTCCGGCGGCTTGTCCGGCTTAGGCAGAAGAACGAGCCGGCCAACCTTCCACGCTTCCGGAAACTGTCCGGTACGCAAGCACTCGTCGAAGAGCCTCCGGAGCCAGTCCCAGAGAGCACCGATGGAGATCGCCAACAAACGGCCGTGAATTCCATCGGGTCCCGGGGCCGTGGATTTAGCCCGGAGTTTTAACACCGCTGCGTCAAATTCCTGGTCCGTAACCGGGAAGAACGGCGCGGAATCAGCACTTTCCTGCCGGCGTGGCATCATCCTTGGGGGAACATGTTCCTCCCTCCAAGGGAATAGTTTGGCCACGACTGTACGGAGGAGCGCTGGGTCGAGTAGTTCTGTCGCTGGGGGGGCCCGCGATAACTTGTCACGGACCATCTTATATGGGCGTCCCCAGGGATCACGATCCAGCGACTCTAGTAGCTCATTTCGAGCCGCCACCTTAGCCTGGCAGATCGCAATTTGCAGCTGTTTGCGCGCCGCATTTAGCTCCTCTACCAAATTCGCCTCGACCGTGGCATCACGGCCGGTTCTCCGCCTTCGGTAGTTGGTAAGAGCCCGTCGCTTCGCAACACACCTCGTGCGAAAATCCGCGACCTCTGGACTCCACCAATACACCTCACGTTTGGGCGGGCGACGGACTGTTCGGGGCATAGCGCTGTCGCTAATGCGCGTCAACGCCTCCCGGAACCCTATCGCCTCCGCGTCTATCGAACCCGGAGAACGGCCATCTGCGTTCCAGGCTTCCACAAGCGAGGACTCAACCGCTAAACTCCGGTCCATCTTAGCAATGGACCAGCGCGGGAATCTCGTGCTATGGGTGGAAGCGGGTGTCAAATCCGGTGGTTGTCGTCGTTGGGGAGAGACGCTGAACCGGATATACCGGTGGTCAGACAGCGTCTCCTCCTCAACAAGGACTCTCCAGTCATTCACCAGCGTTGCGATATTAGGGGTCGCAAACGAAACGTCCACGACGGACCCTCCCTGCCGCCGCACGCACGTCTGTTCCGAGCCCTGGTTTAAAACTACCAGTCCAGCCGTGACAAACCACTCTTCTAGCAAGTCGCCTCGCGCGTCAGTGATGGGAGAACCCCACTCCGCCGACTTGGCATTGAGGTCCCCCATCAATATAACAGGACGCGGCGAGGCGCGATCTACTGCAGCCGACAGTTCGCGCAGAAAGGCTTCGAACTCGGCCAAGGTTCTGTTTGGAGAGAAATATACACCCACGACCACCACTCTCTCGAATGTAACAGAAACAAAACCCTGACCACGATCCAACACCTGAAGAGTGATCATTTTGGGGCTCACGACAGCCACAGACCCTAAGGTATCCGCGGCCCAGTGTGAACCGGGAACGACGAAATATGGCTCTGCCATTACGCTCAGGTCAATATCCCACTGCCTCAGTGACTGCAGGAACAGGTCCTGAGCCCCAGCGCAGTGATTAAGATTACCCTGGAGAAAATGGATAGGGCGACTAAGAGCCATTAAAGCTGCATTTCTTCCGGGGCGCCGGCGTCTTGACCAGGACGCTGTTGCTCAGTCTGTGTACCTGCCGCCGGGGTCTCGGCGGCTGGTCGCCGCCGGGGTCTCGGCGGCTGGTCTCTTCGGCTTCGTATTCCTCCGGGACTTGGAGGCGGCACACGCTTTTCCGCCAAGGCGGTGCTGAGCCGGCTTGCCTGCAGCTGCGCATAGTGGGCAGTGAACATCTGCCACGCAGTTGGGGGCTTTGTGGCCGGGCTTGCCGCAGCGGTAGCAGAGGTCGCTGCGGTCTACCGCCGACGCGCACCTCTGCTTTGTGTGCCCCGTCTCGAGGCACCTAAAACATTTCAAGGGGCGAGGCTCCAGGAGGCGAACCTGTGCCGCGCACCAGCCCACTTTTAATCGGCGGGCTTCAACCAGGCTGTTCGCCGCTTTGACCGGGCAGCGAACCCACGACACTCCCATGCCCCCGGCGCCCTTGCGGATAGTGCCGACCGTTACTTGCTCAGGGCGACATCCGCCTTGTTGGGCCACCGCTAAGGCTACATCTGTCATTGTTGGCCTGGTGATGAAGACGCTCGGTCCGAGGGTTTCTCTCAGCTTCTGTGCCAAGACGTCAGCCTTCTCGGCGTTGTTCTCTCCGGCGACCTGCAAAATCCTTGCACCAGTGGCGGCTTCTCTAAATGAGATGTCGTTAATGCCCAGTGCCTGCAGATCAATGCCGGAGCGGGCCTTGCGGATCACCTCCGAGTAACTGTCACCCCGCTTTTCGGCCTCCGGCTCCAACGTCAGTACTACAGCCGCCGTTTTGGGAGTCGTGGGCTTCCTCCTTCTACGGCCAGAGGCCTTCCCGCGCTTTGAGGGGGGTCCGGTCGTTTTAGCCACTTTCTCCAGGGGCGGCACTTTCTTCTTTTTACCCGGCGTTTTGCCGACAGTTATCCATTCCCCTTCTGTTGGTTTGGGCTCTTGGTTCCGTGAAGCCGACCCGGTCACAGCAGGAGGGGTTGTCTTAGCCGTAGCACCGCCGGCCGCAGGGGGTCCGGTTTGCTTAGGCCCTGGTCCTTTCTTGCCCTTGGTCGGGGCGGGCTTATGTACGGGCGCATTTGTCGCAGCCTTCACTGACACTGCCGCGTAACTGGCTTTCTTTTCATGGGCCAGAGGCGGTCGGTGTCTCACCGGAGGGAGTAATCGCTCCTCGAGCCCATCCCGGAAGGCGTCTAGACGTGCGTTAACTATAGCGCCTATCTGCACCAAAAACTCCTCTTGCGTCAGCTTGAGCTCAGTGACGCCCTTAGGCTTTACAGGCTTATTAGCAGCACCTGACGCCTGCTTGCGGTTGGTGCCGCCGGTCCCAGCCGGGCGCGACTCATCCGTCGCAGAGAACTCGGCAGGGGCCATCTCGACCTCCATATCGGCGCCTTCTGGCTCCGGGGCGGGTCCAGGCACCGCATTGGTCACGGCGTTTGTGCTCGCGGCTACTGCAGCCGACAGTTTCTCGACCGTCGCCGTCAAATCTTCGACTCTCTTTTCGAGGGTTTCAACCACAGCGTTAAGCCGTCGGGTTTCCTCGTTTGCCGTGCGCAGACAGAGCGTTTCCGCTATCATGCTAGCGCTCCTGGCAGAGATTTTGAGGTCCCGCTGTACAGTGCCCTTAAGGTTTTTGGACTTGCCAGCGACCGTCGCCACCACTTCCATATAGGATTTCAGGGTCTCAGCGAGGCGCTTGGCCGTCATAGAGTCCACTGTACTCTCATTGATCTCGGCAATCTTGTCGACGTTGCACTTGGCATACTCCCGGTCAGCCGTCTGCACTTTCGAGGAGACGTCAGCCTCGTAATCGGCGATTTCCGCCTCGAGCTCAGCTTGTCGTTTGGCCTCCCTTTGGCGGCCGTAACCGACGTACTCGCCCGTCGTCGGCGGGCGGCCTCTTCCCCTTGGTTTCGTCGGGGCGGGTGGTTCCGAGTCTTCGGACCCTTCTGTTCCCGAGCTATCCCTTTTGGGGCGCTTAGCGCCTTTAGTTCTGCGCTCGCCGGTTCCGCCAGACGGCTTCGCGGCAGAGCCCACACTACTCTCAGCGTCCGACACTGGACGCGTTCCAGCAACTCGCGAGCCAGAGCTCGCAAGGCTGACAGCAGAGCCCCAACGGCTCATTGGCTCACCTCTGGAGCTATTGCTGTTACTCCTACTTCTTGCAGCACCAACAGTGCCGCTGAAATTCAACCTGATGTTTCGGGTTTTTGGGGTTTTGGGTTTTTTATTAATTTCAATATCCATAAACGTCCCACGAGTATGGGGGATCTAAAACGTCCATCCGAGCGGTGCCCCCTGCACCCGGATAACCCTAATACACCTGGGGGGTCGGGTGGTACCCCAGGGTCGAGCGCTAGCGGGCGGACATTATCCCAGTCCGCCACCCTTACGGGCCCCCCGTTGCCACGGTTCACTGCAACGGAGAATTGGGGTTTTTTAGTGAGGTTTACTCCTCGCAGGGCCGGCCAGTTAAGGCAAGCCCCACCGGTCCCGCAGGCGGGATAACGGCTTGCACGGTGTTAGTCGTACTGACAAGCCGGGGGACTACAACATTGCAGTCACGTGGCCCACCGTGCGCGGACACTGTCCGCCATACCCACGTCGTAAACGACCACTTGGCCCCGTCAACGAGGCCCAGGACAAAACGAGGCACCAACAGGCGCGAGGCGATGAACGCCCACCCTCGACCGTTCGGAGACGGTCCGCGAGCACTGCCCGCCATCCGACGTCCCGAAGGACACCTGCCCACAACTGGGCACACACTTGGGCCGCTCAACACACCGGGAACGGCTATTCGCCGGAGACTCTTAGTTAAGTAGGGACGAAAAAGGGGGGCAAAGATGAAAAAGGCCCCAAGCGTCGTCCCTACCGTAAGCCCCCCCACCACGGCAAGGTGGTCTCCAATCGGGGGGGAACCTAACCTAACCTAACCTAACCTAACCTAACCTAACCTAACCTAACCTAACCTAACCTAACCTAACCTAACCTAACCTAACCTAACCTTTTTTTTTTTTTTTTTTTTTTTTTTTTTTTTTTTTGACGGTGGGAACCAATTTACTGGCCGTATCGCACGCTGGCAAGGCGTGCGACGTGTGCGGGGATCACTGACGCGGAACAACGCCAGTACTACCCGCTAAACGCCACCGGTACCCTCCTAAGCCCTTATGAGGGCGCTTTGGGTTCGGCGCACTGTATGTGCGCCATTTCACCAAAGCGTCCCCGGGCTGGCCCGGTCCAACAGTGAACCGGGCGACGCGCCTGTGGGGGATTACGCTAGGGTACTAGGTAATCCCCAGACGGGGTGGCCTATGCCGACTGGCACCAAGGACGCGCGGTTTGCCAACCGCGCCCAGACCACCTTAGGGCCGACGAAGACCGGCGGTCACGGCCGCCTGCCTTCTCCGGCCCTGCCGTCTACGCCGGAGGGGAGCGGCTAGAGCATCCTCCTCCCGCTCCCTCTCCGCTGCCTCCTTCTGCCCCATCACATCCTCGCAGAAGGAGGCGGTAGCCTTCCAAGCCCTCTCATTACCAAGCATGGCTCTAACCATGCTTGGCAATGAGAGCGCTCCTCCGCCGAGCGCCGCCACCAACGTGCGACGCTCGTTTCGCCAGGCCGGGCACTCGACAAGCGTGTGCTCGGCCGTGTCGTCAGGGGAGTTGCAGTGGTGACACCGCGGCAACTCCTCCCGACGGGCGATACGGTACAGGTAGTGACCGAAGCACCCATGTCCGGTCAGTACCTGTACCAGGCGGTAGGTGAGGCTACCCCGCTGGCGCCCTACCCACTCCTCCAACACCGGACGAATCGCCTCGATCGTCCGGTGGCCAGCGGCTGGGTTGGCGAGTGCCTCATCCCATCGGTGCAGAGCCTCCCTCTGCGCCTGGGTGCGGACCCGTTCGATCTCCTCTCGAACGGGTCGCTCGCCCCGCTCTCTCGCCGCGGCCCTGTGTCGATGCACCTGGGACAGAACCAGGGCATCGACCTCCCACGGGAGCGTGCCTGCGAGGACGCAGGCAGCCCCGTGGCTGACCGTGCGGTAAGCCCGCACGGCCCGGGCCGCGATGACCCTCTGCGGTCTCCGCAGGAGGGCCCTCGTGCGGGACGAGAGGCACTCCGCCCACACCGGGGCTCCGTATAGTGCCATCGACCTTATCACCCCGTGATAAAGCCGACGGCACGACGCCTTCGGCCCCCCCACATTGGGGAGGAGCCGCCCGAGTCCGGCTGCGGCGGCGCACAGCCGGGGAGCGAGGAGCCTAAAATGCTCCTCGAAGCTCCACCGGGGATCCAGGGTCAGGCCGAGATACTTCATATGCATCTCGACGTGAACCTGGACCCCCTCTACCCGGGCACGGAGCCCCGGTGGGATCCTGCGTCTAGGGGCATGGAACGCCATGGCCCTCGTTTTTTCGAGGGCCACCTCCAGCCCCAGGAGGCGGATGCGTCGGACGACCATGGAGGTGCCGACCGACGCAAGGTGGACCGCCCCCTCCCACTCCCTCGCTCTCGCCGCGACAAGGGTGTCGTCCGCGAAGCAGACGACCTCCATTCGCGGCAAGAGCGAGCCACGCAGGACCCAGTTGTACCCCAGATTCCATAGTAGAGGGCCTAATACGGAACCCTGGGGCACACCTGCCGCCACTGGCCACGACTGGACGCGGCCCTCCGCATCCTCGTAGAGGACTGACCTGTCTCGCAGGTAGTCCTGTACGAGGGTGCGGAGGTAGAGGGGCACTCGATGAAAATTGAGCGCCGCCTCTATGCACTCGTGGGGGATGGTGTTGAACGCGTTCGCGATGTCCAAAGACACCGCGACCACCACCTCCCCCCGTGCTGTGGCCACCTCAGTCCACCTTTTGAGGTGGCCTACCGCGTCCACCGTGGACCGGCCGGTGCGGAAGCCGTACTGGCAGTCTGCCAAGTCCGGCCCCGTGCCCTCAATGTGCTCGATGATCCGGGAGGCGAGAATCTTCTCAAACGCCTTCCCGGACTCATCGAGCAACACCACCGGCCGATAGCCCGCTGGAGAGTCCGCCGGGCGGCTCTCTTTACGGAGCAGGCAGAGCCGCCCCACTCTCCAGCGCCTGGGAAAGCGACCCGTCGCGATGCACACATCCAGCACCGCGCGGAATCGGTCTCCCAGGGGGCCCAAGGCGATCGCCATCACCTTGGCTGGGGCCCCATCCGGCCCCGGAGCCTTATTATGGCTCCGGAGTCGGTCCCTCACCATGTCGAACTCAACGTCCGACACGGAGGGACCTGCGGCCCACACCTCCGGGGCGGAACCGGAGGGCATCCTGGGGGGTGCGAAGGGTCCGGGGTTGGGAAAAAGTGTCCCCAGCACCCTTCGCAACAACCCTGGCTCCATACAGGACGTGGAGGGGGCCGCCGAAGCGAATTTCCCCCTCACCGTCCTGTACGGCCTCCCCCAGGGGTCGCTGTCAAGGATGGCTATGTACCTATCCCAGGCAGCGACCTTGGCCCTGCAGATGGCAGTTCGCAGGGCCGTGTGGGCCTCATTGTACGCCCGGCGGAGGCCTTCCTCCTCACCGGGCGTTCTCCGGGCGCGCCTACGACACCGTAGGTAGGCGCGCCTGGCCCCCATACTGGCGGTACGCAGGGTCGTGAGCTCCTGCGTCCACCAGTATACCTGCCCCCTGCTCCGTGGGCAGGCCCGCGCCCTCGGCATGGCGGCACTGCAGACGACGTTGATGTCGTCTGCGAAAAGGTCCGCCATGCCGTCGGCATCCCTGGCGACAGTGTCGGGCACATCTGACCAAGCCCGCACCGTCGCCGCCTCCTCCGCCACATCAGGCTGGAGGCGTGTGAGCATCCACCTTCTGAAAGGTGAACTGCCCACACGGGGGCCCAGATGAAAGGGGGCCCCAGGGGATGCCGTGGAGACCTCGTATCGGACGTACCTGTGGTCCGATAGGGTCTCCATATCCACCACCACCCGCCAGTCCCGAACTCGGGCCGCGAGCGGCGGGGTGGCAAAGGACACGTCGACAATCGACGTGCCCTGCCAGCGGGCGCAGGTCGGGGTGGTACCTCGATTGAGGATCTGGAGCCCCAGGGAGAAAACCCAGGACTCCAGAACACCACCCCGAACGTCGGTGCTGGGAGACCCCCACGCCGTAGATTTGGCGTTGAGGTCCCCTGCCACCAGCACCTGACGGGGGGCCGCGCGGTGCACGACCCCTTCAACCGCAGCGAGAAACCGCTCAAAGTCGGCTCTGCTGCGGTTGGGGGAGAAGTAGGTCGACACCACCACTACTTCCCCCCAGCGGGCCACCACATACCCCTCCCCTCGTTCCACGAAAACGAGGGGAGGGCCCGCGCCTGCTCCCATGATGGCCGCGGAGCCGTCCGTCGCCCCCATCCACCTGTCGGACTGGGGAACGCGGTACGGCTCCGAGACCACCGCCAAATCAACCCCCCACTCCGCCGCCACCTGACACAGGAGGTCCTGTGCCCCGGCGGAGTGGTTGAGGTTGGCCTGCAGTAGTTTCCCCGATGTCCTACTCTGCATTATTAATGGACATCGGGGTCACTGCAGGGGTCGCCACTGGCGAGGCGCGGCGCGGCGAGATGCGGCGCGGCGCGGCCCGGGGCGCCGCCTCAGGCGCGACGCGGGGGGCTGTCCCCGGTTGGGGGAGGCGGCCCTTGACAGGCGGGGGATTACATTTGGCCCCCGCCATTCGGTGCCCGGCTGCCAGGCCCCTGTCCGCACACACCGCACAGTGTGGCGGGGCCGAGCAGCCCTTAGCCTTGTGCCCCTCTTTGCCGCAGCGATAGCAGAGATTACTGCGGTCTTTACTGGAGGGGCACTTCGCTCCTGGATGCCCAGGTGCCAGGCATCTATGGCACCTCATGGGGCGTCCTTCCAGGAGCCGGACCGTCGCTGCGACCCAGCCCACAGGCAGCCTCCCGTCCTTTAGCACCTTGGCAATTACCTCCACCGGGCAGGAGGCAATCGCCGACCCCCCTCCCCTCATGCCGAAGGACACCGCCCCCACCCTTATACTCTCCGGGGGGCAGCCGGCCTTTAGGGCCAAGGCCACTTGTACCTCCTCGGGTGTCGTGGCGTCATCCAGCCCCGACACCCGAATCTCGGCCATCTTGATAGGCCGAGACACCTTGGCCGCGTCGCCCAGGGCCTCTCCCACCTTGGCCGCTAGGGTATCGGCCTGGGCCGTCGTTGTTCCGGACGGGAGCTCAATAATGCGAGCTCCCGTGACCGTTGTCCGGAACTTCGCCGGACCTATGCCCAGCTCACCCAGGCTGACCGCCGACTTCGCTTTGGCCAGGGCGTCCTTGTAGGTGGCCCCCCCGGCCACCGCCTCCGGCTTCAGCGCCACCACCACCGCCAGGGTCTTAGGCGGCTTCGGCACTTTGGGGCCTTGTGGGCCCTTAGCGGCCTTCTTGCCCTTTTTGGCCTTCTTCTTCGCGCCTTGGGTTGCCGTGGTGGGCACCGGAGCCGGAGCCTTTTTTGGCTTCCGCTTCACCACGGTCACCCATTCACCCTCGTTCGTCGGAGGCGCACCTCCAGTGGGGATCGGCGCTGCCCCCTGCACCTCCACCCTCACAGTAGGGCGAGGTGGAGCCGGCGGAGCTGGGGCCGACGGGGCAGGAGCCGGTGGGCTGCTTTTACCCTTGCCCTTGCCCTTGCCCTTCGCCTTGGCCTTTGCAGGCATGTTGGCCGGCGGAGCCAGTGTAGCCGGGGACTCCCTGCTACCCCCAGAAGCTCTGGCATCCGCCGCCAACGGTGGGCGGCGGGGGCGCTCCGCAGCTGGCAACAATCGGCCATCTACCTCCAGGCCCTCCAACCTGGCCTGGAGCATGTTGCTCAGCTGCTGCACCATTGAGCTGTGGCTCTCCCGCATCTCAGCCCGCAGCTCGTCCCTAATCAGGGAGAGGACTCCTGGGTCCGCACCCACGGGGGTGTCCACAGCGATGGGCTCCGCCGACTTCTTGCGGCGCCCCTCCCGAGACTCCTCAAAGGCCCTCCTGAATGCAGCGAGCTCAGCCGAGACCTTGCTGAGCTCCTCCTGCAGGCGCTTGTTGTCCGCCCGCAGTCGCTGCATCTCCTCCGAGGTCTCCCTCTTTGCCAGGGCCTGCACCATCGCCAAGAGGGACCCCGCGCCCGACTTGATGGCTTTTTGGCAGGTCCCCTTCAGGTTCCTGGACTTTTTAGCCACCAAGCTGACCTCCCTCCAGCGTTTCTCCGCCTCTTTCACCAGGGCCTCCGCCGACATGCGGCCCGGTTCAAATCGGCCCTCCTCGTTGCTCAGAGCGTCACTGTATTCGGCGTCGGAGCCGGAGCCGGAGTCCTGTTCTCCCTCCCGCAGCTCCTTACGGGCCTGAGACACCCCCACGCTGTGCCCGCCGCCGCCACTTCTACCGCCTCTGCCCTTTTTTGAGCGGGGCACCTTCGGCTCCGGCGCGGCCAACGGCGTGTCCTTTAAGTACGCGGACGCCGCCGAGACCCTCTTTTTGCCGGCGACCCGCCCAGCCTTCGGCTCGGCCACCGTCTCCGCCTCTGACGCGGTCCCCAGGCTCACCCTCGAACCCGACAGCGAACCCGTCAATGAACTTGCCCGCCCAGCAGGCACAGGCACCAACAAGCGCAGCGATTGACCAGACCTGCTCCTGGTCAACCTCGCACCTTCCTCCTGATTCGGAGGAGTCTCCGCAAAGACAACCTCCACGCCTCCCTCACTCGTAACAGATTTCACACTGGTCGTCCGAGATAACGACGAGCGCCCGTGGTCAGCGGGATAGTATGACCTCGCTTCGACTGAAGCGGCGCAGTCCTGGCCCCCCCCAGATACGTGGGGCCAGCCGCCGGCCGAAGCCGACGGGAGGGGTTCTCCACCATCGGTGGTACCCTCCTGGGGTAACGTTTTTTTCGGTACTGCTTTATCCATTTTTTGTTTTCGTTTTTTAGCGAGTAACGGCTCTCGCATCTCCACACCCTAGTGCTAGGGACCAGACTCCCTCTGGCCATTCAGCCTATCGCCACACCCACAAAGCTTAGGCTTGGGGCTTTTTTATTGAGGTGTGCTCCTCTCAGGCTGGACCTCAATGGCCCAACCCCTTGGCCCTCTCAATGAGGGTAACAAGTTGCCCGACGAGGCTCTGTCATACAGAATCCCCGCCGCGCGACAGCTCAAAAGCCGTCCACCCAATCGACCCACTCACCCCACGAGGGGGTGAGTTCGCGACCACTGGCCGCCATACACCGACCAACAAAGGTCCACTGGCCCCCCAAAGGGACCCCACGACTTCGGCGTAAAACGCCACGGGCAAAAATCGCCCCCTCCACTGGAGCGCTAGCGACCGGGATTACTCCCCCGGCCATCCAGCCCCTCGGCACGCTCCGAACCTTGGGCTTTGGAGGATTTTTTATTGAGGTTTACTCCTCTTGACCCGGACAAACGCCCCGCCGGTCCCCGGCCCCTCAATTGGGGTAACGGGTTGCCCGACACGCCCCCGGAGTTCGGGAGACGTGCCGCGCGCCTACATCCCGACCGCGCTCTGATTAGCAGAGTACGGCGGGAGCAGGGGCAGTTGCTGTCCGCGCCGGCCGAAGCCGGTACCCCCCAAATCTGGAGGGCGTTCCCCTATCCGCAACCCGGGGACGCGTCCGATAGCGATACTGCTGGATCGCTTCCCTCTCCACAGGGAGAAGGCGGAAACCTAACCTAACCTAACCTAACCTAACCTAACCTAACCTAACCTAACCTAACCTAACCTAACCTAACCTAACCTAACCTAACCTAACCTAACCTAACCTAACCTAACCTAACCTAACCTAACCTAACCTAACCTAACCTAACCTAACCTAACCTAACCTAACCTAACCTAACCTAACCTAACCTAACCTAACCTAACCTTTTTTTTTTTTTTTTTTTGGCAGGGGTAAAAATGCATTTACGCATACCCCACGTCCTTTGAGGGTGACGCAGGGTTATGCGGGACTCCTCAGGCCTATGCGCCAAGACTACCCGCTAAAACTTCCCCCCGTGCTCCGCCTCTCACTGCGACAGGTTAGGGCGACAGTTTCCCTTTTCCCACTGTTCCTGTCCAGCGTTTGTCCCAACGGACTCCTCTCCGCACATATGGTGCCTTTGTCTTCTCACGGCGTCCGCCGAGCACAAGCGAACGCCGTCCTGCTCAGGGGCTATGGTCAACGGGTGGACTCCCTCAAGTCGACCCATTGACAGCCTGTTAAATCAAGGGGCCAGCGCGTTTGCGAATACGCGGCGTCGCCGGCCAGTCCTCTTTCTCCTGAGCGAATCGGCCGACGGGTCCTGCTCTCGGGACCTCTCGTCGGCCTCTTTGCTCGCCATCACCGTTTCGCAGAAGGTGTAAAGAGCCTTCTGCGCTCTGTCGCCGTCTACGATGGCCTGGGCCACGGTGGGCAGCGATAGGTCCACTCCCATGACTGCCGTTAAGGCGCCTCTTTCTCTCACCCACATAGGGCACATCGCTAGTGTGTGTGCGGCCGTGTCTGTTGCGGCACCGCACTGGTGGCACACCGGGGTTCGCTCACGCCTCGCTACTGTGTGCAGATATTTACCGAAACACCCGTGTCCGGTTAACATCTGCACCATGCGGTACGAGAGCGAGCCCCCCTGCCCCTCAAGCCATTGGAACAGGACTGGGCGGAATGCTGCGATCGTAAGCTTTCCCGCCGTCGGTCTCTCCAGCCTGTTCAACCACGTTTGGGTTGCCGTCTCCTGGGCGTCTGTCCGCCATCTCTCAATAACCTCTGGGAGAGGTACTCGCCCCGTCTCAGTTTTCGCTTCCGCGGTTCTCCGGTAGACGGTCGCTAGGACTTTTGCGTCTAAGTCCCACGGTAGGGACCTCGCTAGCAGACATGCTACTTCGCACGATACGGTGCGGTATGCCCGTGCCGCCCTTAGCGCCATAACCCTTTGGGATTGTAGGAGCAGAGTCTTGTTACGGGACGTTAACGCATCCGACCATATTGGCGCCCCGTAAAGAGCCGCGGAGCGCACCGCGTTCGTAAAGAGGCGGCGGCAACCCGCGCTAGGCCCTCCCAGATTAGGCATCAGCCTACATAGCGCTAGGGATACTTTTCTGATTTTCGGAGCTAATGTCTCAAAATGGCTCCTGAAAGTCCATCGCCCGTCTAATGTAAGTCCCAGGTACTTTAAGGTTCTTCCAATAGGAATGGGTACGTCGCCGATTAGAATCTGGGAGTTGGCGGGTGGAGATCTGCGAGGCCCGTGGAAACAAATGGCCTCTGACTTTTCCAGTGCCACCCTCAGACCCAGTCGTCTGATGCGATTCACCACTTGGGACACCCCGGCCTTAGCGAGGATTAAAGCGGACTGAAAATTGTCCCCTCTAGCTGTGACCAGGGTATCATCGGCATAGCAAAAGACGTTGACACCCCTCAAGTTTGAGCTCCGTATGGCCCAGTCGTAGCCTAGGTTCCACAGAAGTGGTCCCAGTACCGACCCCTGCGGAACGCCGCCTGAAACCTCTCTTTCTCCCCATCCACTTGCCGTGGGATAAACAACTTTCCGGCCAGACAAGTAGGAAATGATTGTTTCCCGGAGATAAAATGGGAACCCGAACCATGACATCGCCTCTTCAATGCAGGAGTGAGGTAGAGAATTGAAGGCATTGGCGATGTCTAAAGACACCGCCAACACCACCCTGCCTTTTGTAATCTCCTCCTCGGACAGAGCCTTCACACTGGCTATGGCGTCTATCGTTGACCTCCCCTGTCTGAAACCGAATTGGTTACTGCTCAAATTCGGCCCCGTCTCGTTTAGGTGTTTGAGTAGACGGGCAGCTATGACTCTTTCAAACAATTTTCCGGCCTCATTTAGTAGGACGATCGGACGGTACGCGGAAGGAGAGTCTACCGGTCGACCTTCTTTCTTCAACAACACCAGCTTACCGGTTTTCCAGGTGTTTGGAAAACGCTTCTCCCGCAAACAAGATGTTAATAGTTTGCGAAAGCGGGGTTCTAGACCATTCTTCAACGCTACGACCAGAGCTCGACCAGGAATGCCGTCTGGTCCGGGGGCTTTGTTTTTGGCTTGAAGCCTTAGGATTGCCGCGCCCAACTCTCCTTCAGTAACTTCCGGAATGTCCGTCGGTTCAGAATCATCGTTCGTTCTCTGAATGCCGAGAGGAGGATGGTGATCACCTCTGGATGGAAAGAGTGCCTCTACCACCCTCTGCAGCACTTCCTCGTCCATTTTGGACGTAAGAGGTGGGGCCCAGGGGCGGAGCTTGCTCATAACGAGTTTGTATGGCCTGCCCCATGGGTCTTGTGCAAGGGTCTCGAGGAGTTCCTCCCATGCTCTTTCCTTGGCGTCAGCGATGGCGGCTCTCAGCGCCTTTTTGGCGTCCTGGTATGCCGTGTAAAGGAGATGTTCCTCGGCTTCACTTCGCCGTCTGCCCCTTCTACGGGATCTAGTGTATTGACGTCTGGCAGTAACACAAGTCGCTCTGAGATTAGCGAGCTCTGCAGACCACCAATACACTTGTTTTCTAGGGGGTAGAGTCCTGACTCTTGGCATAGCCACGTCGCAAACGTGTGTGAGTGCTGTTCCGAACCACTCGGACTCACTTTCGATGCCCGGGTTTTCTGGGCTTGGTGACCATCCCTCCACTAGCGAGGCCTCTATCAGAGCGTCCCTGTCCATCCTCTTTAGCGCCCATCTGGGACCAATCTCCGTATTGACACGGTGGGGTGGACCAAGGCCTCGTGCCTGAGAAGAAGCTTCAAACTTTACGTAGCGATGGTCTGATAACGTTTCCTCACCTACCAAGACTCTCCAATTAGTTACGCGTCGCGCCAAGGCAGGACTGGCGAATGTGATGTCGACGATAGAGCCACCTTGAGCGCGAACGCATGTTTCTGCACTGCCGGAGTTCAAAACAACCAAACCGTTTGCGACCAGCCACTCCTCAACAAGAACGCCCCTTGCGTCCGACGATGGTGATCCCCACTCAGTCGATTTGGCGTTAAGATCGCCAGCTAGGATAACTTCCCGAGGCCTACACCAACTTAAGGCTGAATCTAACTGTGCCAGAAAATCTTCAAATTCGTTAAGCGGTTTGTTTGGGGAGAAGTAAACCCCAATGACCGCTATATCACCGCACACAACACCTACAAAACCATGGCCCTTTAAGGAGTCTCTGATAAAAGGGGTGCCGAGTCTAGAATTCACTACGACCGCGGCGAGGTTATCGATGTCCCCGACCCAGTCGTCTCTGCTGGGGACCACATATGGTTCCGCGATTATTGTCACATTCACACACCACTGTGCTGCGGACTGAATGAGCAGGTCTTGCGCTCCAGCACTGTGGTTAATATTGGCCTGCAAGAATTTAAGCGGACTATGCATTCTGCGCAATCTCCATCGGCTCTTGTTCTACCCTGTCCGGTGGGTTGAGAGGCTGGTGTGCCGGTTTATTACCTGGTGCAGCCTGGCCTCTTCTCATCTTACGTTTGGGGGCCGAACATCTCTTGCTCCCCAGTCTGTGGTCGGCCTTTTTGCCGGCCTCTGCGCATAGAGTGCAGTGAAATTCTTCGTAGCATTCTGCCGCACGATGGCCTGGTTGGCCACATCTGTAGCACTGCTGACTACGATCCACACATGCCGAACATTTTTCCTTAACATGCCCTGTTTCAAGGCATTTGAAGCAACGCATATCTCGCGGTGGCAGCAGTTTCACCCTAGTGGAAGACCACCCTACAAGTAGCCGTCCCTCAATAACCTTTTTTGCCGCTGCGACTGGACAGCTTGCCCACACTGCACCCATTCCATAGCTGGTTTGCTTAATAATGCCGACTTTCACTTGGTCGACAGGGCAGTCTCCCAGCTTGGATATAGCTTTGGCGACCTCTTCTGCAGTGACCGAGTCATCCAAACTGGCGATCATCAGTTCAGAGCATTTGACAGGTCTGGACACTCTAAGAACCTCGTCACTAAATAACTCCCGTATTTTTGTGGCTAGGAGATCAGCCTTTGCGTCATTGTCGACAGCGTGCACTTCTATGATAGACGCCCCAGTGATCGCTCTGCGGAATCTGGTAAAATCGATCCCCAAGCTGGCTAGGTCTATTCTGCTCTTCGCCTCCCCTATTACTGAGCTGTAAGTTATACCCTTCTCTGCTGCGCATGGTTGTAGCGTAAGGACGACAGCTGCGGAGCGGGGAGGTCGGACTCTGCTCTTTGTACTTTGCGCTTTAGGCGGGTTTGTCTTGCCCTGTTTTGGAGTGGGCCTCTGAGCACTCACATTCTCTTTATTTGCCCCCTTTTTGCCCCTTTTGACCACTGTTGTCCAACCTTCCTCAGTGGTCGCAGGCGTCGGCGGTGGTGGATGGCGTCTCCTGGACTCAGAGACGGAACTCTCACGTCCCATTGTCCTGCCTTTGTTCTGATTCCGTCTGGTACTGGCTGGAATCGTCTGCTCCTTGCTTTTTGCGCCTTCACTGTGTGCCGTTGCTGTTTTGGGCACCTTCGCTCCCTGTTGCTGAGCAGGGGCGGGCGCAGCTTTCTTGCCCTTATTTTTTGCAGGCGGCACTGGTGGAGGACCCATGACTGTCTTCGCTGGTAGTGCCGTTTTTTGGGCCTGCGAGATTTCTCCTCTTTTGACATCACTCTTCAGCGCCGGTCTATAATTTGGCGCCGGGTTGAGGCGCGGCTCAAGACCTTCCATCCGGATATTAATGCGGTCGGTCACACGGCTCATTATACGAGCCTCCAATTCCTCAAACATGGACTGCGAGGAACTCGTGTCCATGTAGGTAGGTTCATCAACCCGGGATGTAGCTGCAGCAGCCGCCTGCTGGGCCATGCTCGCTTTAACCTGTTTAAGCTCTTGGCGGAGCTCTTCCATTTCTTTCTCCTGTCGAGCGACAATCTGCTCGAGTCTGCCTGCGTCGTCGGATGCACTGCGCTGCGCTAGCTCAATCGTGCAGTCTTTAATCGCTACCGCTGCATCTTTGAGCATGCGGACAAAGGTGCCCTTTAGAGAGCCAGACTTGGTGGCGACCTTCTCTATTAGTTCGACCTGGGCCATAACTTTGCCAACAATCATTCTGGCCGTCTCAGTGTCCTCAACCGAACCATCCGCTGTGTGTGTCACCGTCGGCGTGGAGCGGGTAACTCTCGCGCACACTGCTGCGTCCAATAACTCCTTCTCCGCCCGAATCTTTAATTCCTCTCTTTCGGCCTTGGCCAGCTCAGCCTTGGCCTTCGCTAGGCCGACGTACTCACCCGTAGTGGGTGGTCGACCGCGACCTCTGCCCTTGCCTGCGGAGGCTTTCACCTTGGCTGACGAGGTGGTTTCATCACTTTCCGCGCCATCATCCTTGTTAGTGCTGATTTTGCGCTTACGGTCGTCTTTGTGCCAGAATTTGAGGCTTATCGAGCTGCCTACACTGCTCCTTGACTTCGACCTTGACCTGCTCCTTGATCTGCTCCTGGATCTACTTCTGGATCTTGTCGATCCGTAACTTCTGACCGTATGTACAGACGAGTCAGATACCCACTCAACTTCCTCATCACTCTCCTTCCTAACGTCGTTTAAGTTTTTGTTTTTATTTAATTGAGACATCTATTTTTGTTCCCACGAGTATGGGGGATCTAAAAAGTCGACCTGGGCGGTGCCCCCTGCACCCAGGCAACCCTATTACTCCAAAGAGGTCGGGCGGTATCTTTGGGGTGAGGCGCTAGTTGGTGGACTTGCCCAGCCCACCACCTTAAGGCGCCCGTTGCCACGCCTCCAGCAACGGTTAACTGGTAAAACCAGACACTTTGGGGATTTTTAACGTGGTTGTCTCCACTTCAGGGAACACCCTCCTGGTCCTGCATACACAGGGTGCCAGGTTGCCCGGCGGTAGGCCGAAGCCCATCCCCAGATACGGGGCGACCGCCGCGCCGCAAACCTTGTAGGTCTGCACACCACGCCAAAAATGGCCACTGGGCCGGCCAACTAAGGCAAGCCCCGTCGAACCGGGCTGGTTAGGCCCGGGTGTGGAATCACCACGTAGAGCGTCAGAGCACTCCCGCGAACACTGTCCGCCATACCACGCCAGAAAATGGCAACAATGAACAAAAAGTTCCGCAAGCCTTGAAGGCAAGCCATCCCACGACAATAAGTCCGCCGGCCCTAAAAAGGGCCCCACAAAAAGCGCGAACGCGCCCGGGCTGTGACGCCCCCACCAAGTCCGCACAGGCGGAGCCGCAGGCCTTGAAGGCCCGCCATCCCACGACCCGAGGGTCCACCGGCCCTGAAAAGGGCCCCCACCAGGGTAATTTTTTAGAGAGGTTGTCTTCCTCGCAGCCAGACGCACAGAGCAAGCCCCATACGCCCAGCCCCCGACCCCACTCAGTGTGAGGCTACGGGTTGTACTGTTTTGGTCCGCGCCGGCCGAAGCCGGTACCCCCCATATCTGGGGGGCGTTCCCTTATCCGCCACCTAGGGACGCGCCCGATAGGGGACAGAAAACCCCCACGGGAACCTAACCTAACCTAACCTAACCTAACCTAACCTAACCTAACCTAACCTAACCTAACCTAACCTAACCTAACCTAACCTAACCTAACCTAACCTAACCTTTTTTTTTTTTTTTTTTTTTTTTTTTTTTTTCGCAGGGGAATGCATTTACGCACTTCCTACCCGATTTGGGAAAAACCGGGAAGGGGTATGTGGGACTCCCGGGCAACGGTGCCCGTCCTACCCACTAAAACCCTGCGTTGTTTCGACGCGCTACATTGGCACTACTGCGGGATCACTTGTTGCATTCACCACAGCAGCGTCGCAGCGAGCCCCTTGGCGAGCTCTTCCGCAAGGTGGGATGGAATACTCTCGAAACAAAGGAGAGTATCCCTCGTCGCAGAGACCGTGCAATGCGAGTGCCTATCCCATCGACACCCGCTAGCCTCTACTTGGCGGTGGCAGACGTTAATCCGCCCGCCGAGACGGGCTGCCCCGGGGTATAGACCCCGAGGCAGCCCGCCCCGACGGTCCCCTGCCTTGTCCCGAAGAGGACGCAACAGGGGCCATCGCCTCCCGCGACCTGTTAGCAGCGGGGGCCGCAGAGGACGGCCTTAGCCCATCCCCGCCTCCCCCGCCACCAAGAGGTGTACCTCGCGTGCCGCGCCTCAGCTGCTGTAAGCAGCTTCTACTGCCCGCCGTGTGACTGGCCGGTAAACCGGCTTCCTCGCACGGCGCGCAGTGAGGCGCAGCCGAACACTCAGCGGCCTTATGGCCCGATCGACCGCAGCGAAGACAGACATCACTGCGGTCGACTGCCGACGGGCACAGCGGTCTGGTGTGCCCCACACCAAGACAGCGGTGGCACATCATCGGCCGAAGCTCTGCCACGGAAACGCGGACAGTGCTCCAGCCAACGGTAAGCCGGCCGCCCTTGCCGATGTCCCTCGCCGCAGCCGCGGGGCATGTGACCTTAACGGTCCCCATGCCCCACCGGCCGCGGCGAATGACACCGACTCGGACCATGTCACCAGGAATACATCCAGCACGGGCGATCGCCCCCCGGATGTCGTCCCCGGTGATGGTGTCATCCAGGCCGGTCAAACGGAGTTCCCCCGTCTTGACCGGTCTGGATATGAGCGCATCCTCACCTATCACCTCTTGGAGGCGGGCAGCAAAGACGTCGGCCTTCTCTACTCTGTCAGGGCCCGCTATCGTGAGAACGCGGGCCCCTGTCTTCGTCGGCTTTATGCGGAGCTCTGGGATGTCAGAGTCTCCGGCCGTGGCTGCTCTCGCCCGAGTGAGAACGGACAGGTAGGTTTCCCCACGCTGCTCCGCCTCGGGCGAGAGCACCACCGCGATAGCCGCTGTGGTTGGCACCCGAATTCGAGCGCCGGCCTTCTTCTTCCTCCTCCTCTTCCTCTTCTTCTTGCTGCCTTCTACCCTAGGCGTAGGCTGCACTGGGGCTTGCAATGGCCGCATTTCTTTGCGGGTGGTGCCGGCGTATGTCGCCTTTTGCGCGGTTTGTGGTCGCGCGGGCGCACGGGTGGGCGCTGTCATCATTGGTGTTGGGGCAGGGGGGGGCTTCTTCTTGGCCCTCTTCCTCTTGACGAGCTTGAAGCCATCGTGCTCCATGTGCTCGTCGCCTGCCGTCGTCTCTGTGGTGGGAGTGGTTGGGGCATGCTCCGTTCTCATCTCCGGTGGGGGGCGGGGCAGTAGCAGTGGCGACTTTCGCCGTTCTATCCGCCTCCGCACGCGCCTCCAAAAAGCGCTCTACGACCCGCATGATCCGGGCGTCATCAGCGTCGCGCTCTTCCCGTCTGGACGTTGCCAATTCCCCAACGTTCACCGCTGGCAGCTCCTCGTCCAATGTGCTGCTGGTGCTAGCAGCGGTCCTACCGCCGCACGCGCACTCTGGCCCAGGCTCCGGCATGGCAGCAACTGTGGCGGACAGGTGGTCCAATTTTTCTTCGAGGGCTTTGCATTCCGCCCGTAGCGCATCTATCTGCGCACTCTGCAGTGACAGATCGCCTTTAAGGCGAGCGTTCTCCTTCTCCAACCGTTTAACTTCAGTGGTTGCTGACCGTTCATGCAGTGTCTCGATTGTGTCTTCAAGGCGGTTTGCGCTTTCCTTCAGAGCACGGACGAATGTGCCCTTCAGGTTTTTCGAGCGCATGGCCACCCTGGTGACGACCGCGATGTCATCCATCGCCCTCGTTCTTAGGAGCTGCAGGGCGGGGTCGTTTGGACGCTCGCCCGGCGGGGGCATCCGGCAACGCTCCCAGGTCCGGCGTGCAGATTCTAACAGCTTTTCAACCTCTCCGTCGCTGTCTAGGTTTTCAGCGAGCCAGCCGCCACTGGCCGCCGCCTCCCTCTCTTCGACCGACCGCCGGGTGTTTTTGACCATCTGCGGTTTCGGTGACGCACTAGGTGACCGGATGTTGGGGCCCCTGTGCTGGCGCCGTCCTCTACGTGCCGTTGCCACTTTCGGGCCGAATGTACCCTCCGATGGGCTCGGTTTTTCAACCGCCGATCTTTTCCGGCTTCCGCTGCGCAGCAGCCGCCCTTCGGTCGCTCCGTCCTCACTGACGGAAGCGCCGGTCCTTTCCTCTTCCGTGTCGTCGCTGTCGAGTGAATTGCACGAAGCACCGTACCCGAACATCGCTTCCTCGTATTCATCGTCCCGAGAACCACCGGCTTTCGCCCTCGTCCCAGGACCGTCTTCGTCGTCAGTGAAGGTGACGCTATGATCACTGACCTCACGCTTCTCCTTGTTATAACGGAGACACACAGACTGTGCGCCCCCGGAGCGAGTAGTGCCCCCCCCAGATACGATGGGGCTGTCTGCCGAAGCAGAGAGGGATTCCCCGGCCGCGTTGCGACCGGGACCCTCCTGGAGATTTGTATTTCTGCTCGCTTTTTCCATGATAGTACCTCCCGAATCCTCGTCAAAAACAAAACCAAAACAAAATAAAAGTAGGAAGAAACGAAGAAGAAAATAAATAAAACAAAACCAAAAGACAGAATAGAAAAACCAAAAGACAGTTAAATAAAAAGGAAAAGAGTCCGGAGCTTGGGACCGGGCACCCCCCGGCCATTCAGCCCATCGCCACTCCGGCAAGCTTAAGCTTAGGTCGGTGGCGGCGTAAGCCGTTGGCTGACCATGGTCTGACCACCGAAATACCACATCCTGAGCTCTCTCTGAAGACAGAGGGATGCCAGGAGCAGCCTCGCTGGAGACTCTTGGTTTGATAAGGACGAAAAAGGGGGCAAAGATGGAAAAGGCCCCAAGCGTCGTCCCTACCGTAAGCCCCCCCACCACGGCAAGGTGGTCTCCAATCGGGGGGGAACCTAACCTAACCTAACCTAACCTAACCTAACCTAACCTAACCTAACCTAACCTAACCTAACCTAACCTAACCTAACCTAACCTAACCTAACCTAACCTAACCTAACCTAACCTAACCTAACCTAACCTAACCTAACCTAACCTTTTTTTTTTTTTTTTTTGACCCGGGGTAATGGCCGACCCATACCCGTCCTCCTGGGGGAGGAGGGGTTATGCGGGGCTCGAACCCGCTAAACCCCCCGGGGGCATTCCTCCGCCGCTTATGTCAGGCACCGGGAACTCATGTAGGCACCGGTAGCCGACACGGCTTGGCCTCTCGGCCTCCTCCGACCTGTCCCCGGAGTGGGACCAGCTGCTCCCCCGCCAAGGGAACAACTGCCGACGAGCCGTGCAATGCGGGTGACTGCCTCCGTGACCAAGGACCCCAGTCCCGTCACCCGCGTGGCCCTGGCTCCGGCAACACCCCGGAGGGCATCGCCATCATTGCCTGTCGGATTGGTCCGGTCGCCGGGCAAACGCCCCGACGCAACCTCGACTGCCGGGCAAATACCCCGCCGCAGCCCGCCGCCGGACAAATGCCCCGTCGCGGCCCGCCGCCGGACAAGCGCCCCGTCGCGGCTCATCACCGGGCAAACGCCTTCGGACTCGCGCTTGGAGGCAGGGGTTGTAAAGGGCCCCCTCCTCTTTCCTCCTCCCTCTGGGTGGCACCTACGCACTGCGTGCATGGTAGAGGCGTCTCCTTCGGCCGCCGCGGCGCCGTCGGATTGGGTCAGCGAGGGGGTTATCCTCCCTTTCCCGCTCCGAGCTCTCCTTCACTGACATGGCAGCCTCAGAGAAAACTGCCACGGCGTCCCATGACCTGTCGCTGCCGAGCATGGACAGAACCAAGCTCGGGGGTGAGAGATCCGGCCCCACCACGCGCACTAAATCCGCGCGCTGGCACGCAAACACTGGGCAGTGCTGCAGGGTATGCAAAGCACTGTCCTCATCTTGCCCACATTGGGCACATGCACGGGACGTTTCCCTTCCAATTCGGTATAGGTAGCTGCCGAAACAGCCGTGGTTTGTCAGCAGCTGAACCATGTGGAAGGTAAGTGTCCCGTGCTTGCGCCACACCCATTTGCTCAGGGCAGGTCGGAGAGCCTCTGTTGTAAATGCTCCATACTTGACAGAAGCGAGCCTCTCCGCCCAGTCGGCCACCAGTTGTTTCTTGGCACGACGTCGCAACCTCTCGAGGTCGACAGCCACTCCTGTTCGGTGCGCCTCGATTTTCGCCCGGTACACCAGAGACAGTACCTCAGCCTCCATCTCCCACGGGGGGGTTCCGGCTAGTGCCGTTGCGGCATCAAAGCCTATGGTACAGTAGCCCCGGATCACCCTGTTTGCCGCAATCCTCTGCGATTGGCGCAGTTGGGTCCGGTTGCGGTCAGACAGGGAATCGACCCAGACCGGGCTACCGTACAGCGCCATTGAGCGCAGAACCCCCGCGTACAGCTTCCGGCACGTGCTGCTTGGCCCCCCTATGTTTGGAAGGAGTCTAGCCAAGGAAGCAGCCGTGCCCACCAACTTCTTTTTTAGCTGTCGGAAGTGTTCCTCGAAGCTGAGTCTGTCGTCGAGGACAAGGCCCAGGTACTTGAGAGTGGAGCCTACCTCTATGGGTGCCCTCTCCACCACTATCGTGAGCCCTGTCGTACGCCTGAGTCCTGGAGGCCTAAACAAAATCGCCTCAGTCTTTTGCGCTGCGACCTTTAGCCCTAAAGCTTGAATGCGCCCAATAACAAGCCCCGCTGCAGCGGAGGCCAGGGCAGCTGTTGTGTGTGGATTGCTGCCCCTGGCAGTAACTAGGGTGTCGTCTGCGTAGCAAATTAGTCCCGTCCCGGGCAGGAGAGCACCACGAAGCGCCCAGTCAAAGCCAATGTTCCACAGGAGTGGCCCTAAGACCGACCCCTGCGGAACGCCACACACCATTGCTCGGTGCTGCATGCCCCCGTTCCGACCGACAAACAAAACCTCCCTACCATTGAGGTAATCCTCAACCAGGCGTCTGAGATACTCTGGGACGCCGAAGAATCGCAAAGCCTCCAATATTGTGGCAAAGGGAAGAGTGTTAAATGCGTTCGCTATATCAAGCGACACCGCTATTACACACTCTCCCCTTTGGCGAGCCTCCACAACCAAGCTCTTAAGGGAAAGCACGGCGTCCACTGTCGACCGATGCTCCCTGAAGCCGAATTGGAGGCTCGACAGCCCCACTGAATGCTCCGAAAGGTGCCGATTTATCCGGCCAGCGAGTATCCTCTCAAACATTTTGCCCATCTCATCTAGGAGGACTATCGGCCTGTAGGCGCTGGGTGAATCCAAAGGCCGGCCCGGTTTGTGGAGTAGGACCAGCCTGCCCTTCTTCCACAGGCTAGGAAAACTGCCCTCGACCATGGCCCTATCGAGGAGGGAGCGCAGACGACCTCCTAGATGGTCTAGCGCTAGCTTAAGCACCCGGCCGTGTATACCATCGGGGCCAGGAGCGGTTTTCCGCACCACCATCTTGTCGATGGCGTCCTCCAACTCCCGCTCTGTAGTCAGCGGGGGAGGGCCATCCTCTACCGCTGGCTGCCCCTGTTGCTGTCCCATGTGAGGTGGGGAAAAGGGCGCCGATCGATCCGGAAACAAGGCAGCGACTACGGTGGTCAGCACCTCGGGCTCCATTGACTCCACCACCGGTGGGCCCTGTGAGCGCAACTTGCTACACGCTCTTTGATACGGGCGGCCCCAGGGGTCTGCGTCAATACCGTCGAGCAGCTCCTGCCACGCCCTGTCCTTAGCCTGTGATATGGCCTTTTTCAGGGCATCTTTGGCACTGCGACTTGCCTCCCAAAGTTCCGCCTCCCTCTCTGGATCGCGGGACCTACGCCTCCTAAACCGGGTATAGGCCCTCCGGGCATTGTTACACGCCGCACGAAGGGCCGCCAGCTCCTGAGTCCACCAGTAGACCGCCGTTTTCGGAGGAGGACGACGAGCGCGAGGCATAGACGCATCCGACACTGAAGTCATGGCGTTTCGAAGCTCGCTCGCTTCCTCATCGACTCCCGGCAGTCCCTCCGGGGCTGACCCCCAGGACGCAACAATCGCCGCAATCTCCGCGTTTTCGCGGTCCAACCTTGTTAGGGACCACCGCGGGAAGACATCACAACCAACGACGCTTGCCTGCTCATTCGCTCTTGCACGGGAGTCGGAGACATCAAACTGGATATATACATGATCCGAGAGAGTCTCCGTCTCACCAACGACCCGCCAATTCCGGACCCTGTTCGCGAGGGAGGCAGTGGCGAAAGTGACATCTATCACCGACCCCCCCTGTTGCCGAACACAAGTCCATTCACGGCCCTCATTGAGCACGACAAGACCCAGCTGCGTCGCCCAGTCCTCAAGGAGCTCTCCCCGCTGGTCAGTCACTGTAGACCCCCAGGCTGCTGCTTTGGCGTTCAAATCCCCCATCAACAGAACCTGACGGGGGAACGCCGCACTGACCACCTGGCCCAGCTGAGACAGAAACACCTCAAAATCCGACACAGGCCTATTAGGAGAAAAGTAGGCCCCCAACACAATCAGTTCTTGCCATTTGACGGCAACAAATCCTTGACCCCTTGTCCTCACATCAAAGGAAGGGGAGTTCTGCCCTCCTATTATGGCAACCAAGCCGTCCTCGTCCCCCGCCCACAAAGAGTGCGTCGGTACAGAGTAGGGCTCAGCAACAACAGCCAGATCCAGGCGCCCCTCCGCCATATACTGAACCAGGAGATCCTGCGCGTGCCGCGCGTGGTTCAGGTTACTTTGCACGACACGTCTAGCCCTGGCCATCATTAATTACCTCCACTGCCGTTGGCTCAGCCTCTGCTGCGCATTCTCCCGCCTGAACCTGAACCTGCACTGATTCCTGGACGACTTCGACGGGCCTAGAGACAGAACTCTGCGCCGCCTGAGGATCACGTTTCTTCGTCTTGGGAGGGGGAGGGGGCGGCCGACACAGTCTACCACCCATGGTGTGGTTCGACCGACGCCCTGCTGCCTCACATAAAGCGCATTTCGGCACAGCTCTGCAGTCCGAGGCGTAGTGACCCTCTGCGCCACAACGGAAGCACTGGTCTTTACGATCAATTTTACTCTGGCACGTTTGCCGAATGTGCCCCAACTCCATGCAGTTATAACAGCGCATGGGCCGGGGCTCCAGAGCTATCACACGCGCCGAGCTCCACCCCACTAGCAATCTTTTGGCCTCTACTAATCGCTTCGCCGCCGAGACTGGACAGCGAACTAAGGCAGCTAGCATCCCGTTACGGTCCGCCCTGATGTTAGCAACTGAAAAGTCATCCACCGGCTCCCCAGTCAACTTAGCTGCTGCCTCCGAAATATCTTCGCTGCAGACGGAGTCGTCCATGCCAGTGACTCTTATCTCAGCCTTCCTGACAGGACACGTAACCCGGACCCCGACCGGCAGCGCCGACTTCAGCTGCTCTCCCAATTCGCGCGCCTTCCCAGACCCCGAGTCCTTCGGTAGCTCTAGGATCACCGCACCAGCTTGGGATCTCCTACATTTGAGCCCTGTTATGCCCATTTCCGACAGATTGACCTTTTGCCTTGCCTCCTTCAGCACCTCAGCAAACGTCAAAGCTCCGTCACCCTCCTTAGCAGACGGCACTATGTCTACTACTACTGCTTCCGTCTTCCGTTCTCTAAGGCGTAGCTTCCGCGGCTTCTTAGGAGCACTGGGGGCTCTGCCGCCCTTTTTCTTTCCTCTTTTGGCATCCTTTGTCTCCTTCTTCTCTGCCTTTTTCTGTTTCACTTCTTTCTTTTTCGTGCTCTTACTCACAACCCTATTCCATCCTTCCTCTTCTACCTTGTCTGTTGAGGGTGTGGTAGAGGGCTGCGTTTGCGGGGTGGGATTCTCAACTCTCTTACTCCGACTATCCCGATTAGGCTGTCCTGTCTCTTTCTCATTTCCTATTTTCCCCTTATTTCCCTTCACTTTATCTGTGCTAATATTATTTCTCCTTTCTGTTACAGGTGGAGGCGCAGTCTTCATCATCTCGGTTGAAGATGGAGGGAGCCTTTGGAGAATGGCTTCAGTGTTGACCCTCATCATCTCCCGGACAGCCGATAGTATCTCGGACCGAAGCCTCTCCTCTCTTCGACTGCCGTGCGGATCCTCAACGGGCCGAGACGCAGACGCAGGGGGGACGGGTTCGGCCGTTGCCTCTGCTTCTACTCTTCTGCGCATCAGCTCGTATTTACAAGCCTCCAGGTCAGTCTCCAACTTTTCCGTTCTTTCTCTGACCTTTCTAAGTTCATCTTTTAAACTGTCATTCTCACGGTGTAGCGCCTTCATCTCTTCCGGCACCGTGAGCGACCCTATCCTATCCAGTATCTCAGAGAGCATGACACAGGACCTACGCATCTCCGACTTCACGCTTCCTTTTAAGTTCGAGGACTTATTGACACAGGCCTCAAAGACCTGTACGGCATGTTTGCCCATGTTAATAAGACCTGGAGCAGACTTGTCCTCCACATCCGATTCCAGGCGGTCAGGGATCCTCCTACCTTTCTCCCCTCCCGTGAATTGCCTAGCCAACTCCTCTATCTCTTTTGCGGAGATATTTTCAGCTATGTCTAGCCTTCTTTTCTCCCTTTCTTCCCGGGCCTTTCCAAAACCTATATATTCCCCCGTTGTAGGAGGTCTTCCTCTTTTCCTCTTAGGTGTCGCGCCAGTGGCTGCAGTCACCTCTGTACTTGACTGAGCTTTCACAACTGACCTCACCGACGATGCTGAGGAGCTCCGAGACTCTGATAGCGAGGGACTGCCACTAGGGCTAACGTTCCTCCTCGTATTCCTCGATGCAGCAGCTTTACTGCGGGTGTTCCTGGCCGGCTTGTCCGACCCTCCCCCCGGGTAGAAATCCTTCCGGAAATATGCAGCGTCCGAGCGCGTGTTCGCAACTGGGGTCCTGAACTCCGACCCTTCGGACTCACACTCCGACTCCGCCGTCGAGTTTCCTCCTTCACGCCCTTTGGGCCTCTCCTCCTCACAGCTCGTAGCCAATTTTACACCCGTCTTCCGAGTACAAGGCGGGCGCCCGTGGTCAGCGGGTACTTTGGACCGGCCATCTGGTTGTGGCACGACGCAGTTCTGGCCCCCCCCAGATACGTGGGGCCTGCCGCCAGCCGAAGCCGACGGACCGGATTCTCCAGCCTTGCTGGTACCGGTCTGGGGTATGTTGTTCTTAGAAACTGCACCCATGGTTTCCGTTTTTATGAGCAGGTCGGTTCCTGCAAGCGCTTGGGACCGGAGACCCTCCAGCCATTCACCTCATCGCCACGCCCCCGAAGCTTGAGGTTGGGGCTCAGTTTATTGTGGTGAGCTCCACTCGAGCCAGACCTCAGTGGCCTAGTTCCCTAGCCGTCTCAGTGACGGTACAGGTTGCCCGGACGAACCCCTGCTATGCAGAAAGCCCGCCGCGCACGACAAGAGAGACAAAACTCTCCCGAGAGACAGAACTCTCACCTCTGGAGCAGAAACCGCCCCCGCAGGCTTGAAGCCCGCCCTCCCACGACCCGAGGGTCCACCGGCCCTGAAAAGGGCCCTCTCCAGGGTAATTTTTTAGAGAGGTTGTCTTCCTCGCAGCCAGACGCACAGAGCAGGCCCTAGCCCCATACGCCCAGCCCCCGACCCCACTCAGTGTGAGGCTACGGGTTGAACTGTTTTGGTCCGCGCCGGCCGAAGCCGGTACCCCCCATATCTGGGGGGCGTTCCCTTATCCGCCACCTAGGGACGCGCCCGATAGGGGACAGAAAACCCCCACGGGAACCTAACCTAACCTAACCTAACCTAACCTAACCTAACCTAACCTAACCTAACCTAACCTAACCTAACCTAACCTAACCTAACCTTTTTTTTTTTTTTTTTTTTTTTTTACCCTGGGAAATGGCCAACCCACGTGCCCTACGCCTTGAAAAAGGCGTAGGTTGTCCCGGGCTCGAACCGGGTAAAACCCAGGGGTCACCACTCGGCTATCAAGATGGTGGATGGACGTGACTGAGGGAGCTGTTCGCTCTACTTCTCGAAGTCGACGTCGATAGCCTGTCCATTAGGACTCTCCTGAAAGAGGGGTCCGCGGTGAGCGTGAGACACACCTCTCATCAAGGGAATGTGCGGACTTACGGGGGACAGAAAACCCACCTGCCGTGGCATTCCTCACTATGGCGGCTGGTCCTGCAGCCCATAGAGCCGCCGCCTCCGCCCGAGCCTCCGCCTGCGGATTGGGTTGGCGAGGGGGTCCTCCTCACGAGCCCGCTCCGCGGCCTCCTTCTGCGACATAACTTGTTCGCAGAAGGTGGCGACTGTTGCCCACGACGTCTCTCCTTCGACCATTTGTTTGACAACGGTCGGAAGGGAGAGGTCAGTGCCTACTACGTCGGTGAGGGCAGCGCGTTGTGCCACCCACGCCGGACATCTCTCCAAAGTGTGCTGCGCGTCATCCTCCGGGCAGTCACATTCGTGGCATCGCGGGTTTGCTTCCCGACCAGCAACTTTGAACAGGTAACTGCCGAAGCACCCGTGCCCCGACAGTACCTGTGTCACTCGGAAAGTTAGTGCGCCATGTCGGCGCGATAACCATTCGGCAAGGATGGGCCGAATTGCCTCGATGGTACGGAGCCCTGCTACTGGGTCCTCCATGCGTCTCCTCCACGCCCTTAAAGTGGACGCAGTGGCTCGCTCCTTCCATCGCCGGACCATTTCCGGCGGGGGACGTATGCCCTCTTCCCTGATCTCAGCGCTGCGCCTGTAAGTGTCGGCCAGCGCTTTAGCGTCGAGGTCCCACGGGGGTGTCCCCGCTAGCGCGCACGCGGCATCGCCGGAAATGGTCCGGTATCCGCGAATAACCTTTATGGCCATCACACGCTGTGCGCGACGAAGCAGGGCAGCGTTGTGTGGCGACAAGGTGTCAGCCCAAATAGGTGACCCGTATAGGGCCATAGACCTGACGACCCCAGTGTATAGTTTGCGACACGATACACTGGGGCCACCCAGATTAGGTAGTAACCGGGTGAGAGCAGCCGCCGTCCTAACCAGTTTAGGGGAGAGGCAGCGGAAGTGCTCATCAAAACTCCATCTGGAGTCGAGCTCTAACCCCAGATAGCGCATGTGCGCCTTGACTTCGATACGTACCCCGTTGACTGTGAGGTACGAATTGGCAGGTGGTTTCCTACGGGGCCCATGGAAGAGAAGGGCCTCCGTTTTATCAAGAGCCACTTTTAGCCCCAGGCATTCTATTCGCCTCACGGTAAGTGTAACGCCAACAGTGGCGAGGCGTGCCGCTTCAGTGTACTCCGCGCCCTTGGCCAGGACTATGGTGTCATCTGCATAACAAACAACGCAGAGCCCCGGTAGAAGGGCGCCACGCAAGACCCAATTATATCCGATATTCCACAGGAGTGGTCCAAGGACCGACCCCTGTGGAACACCGCATGTCATTACTCGTCGTATCAATGCGCCGTCACGATCTTGACATAGAATAGGGCGGTTTCGTAAATAGTGACCGACGAGTCGTCTCAAATAGGCTGGTACGTTGTGAAAGCGTAAGGCCTCAATTATACAAGAGAATGGCAGGGTGTTAAATGCGTTTGATATGTCGAGTGACACCGCCATTACCACCCTGCCACTTGTAACCGCCTCGTCCGCAAACGCCTTGACGGTCTTGATGGCGTCGATCGTCGAGCGGCATTCGCGGAACCCATACTGGCAAGGGGCCAGGTTTGGGCCTGTCGTGTTTAAGTGTTTGACGATGCGGGTGGATATAATCCGTTCCAGCATTTTCCCCGCTTCGTCAAGCAGCACTATTGGTCGGTACGCCGACGGGATGTTAGCCGGCTTCCCTGGTTTATGCAATAAGACCAGGCGACCAATTTTCCATACATGAGGGAACTCTCCTGATGACAAGCACAAGTTGAAAACAGCCTTCAGCCGATCTCCCAGTTCGGACAGCGCCAGCGCAAGAACGCGACCATGAACACCGTCCGGGCCCGGGGCAGTCTTCTTTTTCTTGACCCTGTCAATTACCATCTCCATCTCTCCATCAGTGATCGGGGGAGGCGGGCTGTCCTCGGAAGGGTCAGATGCCGAGAATGGAGGTATTATCTCCGGAGCACTGTGTTCAGCACGGTTGGGGAACAAGGCCGAAATCACCGACTCCAACAATTGAGGGCTGAGCGTTTCCGTGACCGGGGGTCCTTGGCCGCACAGCTTACTACGAACTGCGCGGTACGGGCGTCCCCACGGATCTGCATCGAGTTCTTCCAGCCACTGTTCCCTGGCAGCGTCTTTCGCCTGGGCGATGGCTACCCGAAATGTGTGTAGGGCATCTTTGTAGGCAGCTTTCAGCTGCGCTTCCACATTCTCGTCTCTTCGGGTACGACGTCTGCGGTACCGCGTGAACGCTCTTCGCCGGACAATGCACACGCGCCGCATGTCGGCGAGCTCCTGGGACCACCAGAAAACCTGTCGCTTAGGCGGGAGGCGCATCGCTCGAGGCATGCACGCGTCACACACTCTCGTCATCGATTCCTCAAATTTGCGAGCCTCTTCGTCAACATTGGCCATTGGAGCGGTGGATGTTGAGAACCAGTCCTCCAAAATGGCAGACTCTAAGGCAAGATCTTTGTTGAGCCTTCCTAAAGACCACCTTGGGAATAATTGCTCTGCATTGGTTCTGGGCGCAGAGTCGGTGTCAGACCCAAAGTCGAACGTGATGTATAAGTGGTCCGACAATGTCTCCACTTCTTCGTGGACCTGCCAGTTGTTCACTTGCGTTGAGAGAGCAGGGGTAGCGAACGTGATGTCCACTATGGACCCCCCCTGCTGTCGCACGCAAGTGTTGGCGGACCCTCGGTTAAGGACCACGAGGCCGGACATGACCATCCAGTCCTCCATAATCGAGCCACGAGCATCCGTGGTCGGGGACCCCCACGCCGAGGACTTGGCGTTGAAGTCCCCAAGCACAATGGTTTGATGTGGGGCTGCACGCTGGACTGCAGCACCGACCTCACCAATATAGGCCTCAAACTGGGCCAAAGTGCGGTTTGGGGAGAAGTAACAACCAACCAGTACTATGTCTCCCCATCCCGCGACGACAAATCCATGGCCCCGCTCTTTGGTGGTCAGAGGCGGGGACCGAGACGACGTTGATCTTATAACTACAACAGTTGAGTCAATGTCCGAAACGCAATTAGGGTTTTGTGGGCAGAAATATGGTTCTGCGGCAACAGCTAGGTCAATGGACCACTCCGACAGCGTTTGCATGAGCAGATCTTGTGCTCCGCCGGAGTGGTTCAGGTTGCACTGTAAAAGATGTTGTAATGAAGCTCTGTCCATTAGGGATCGGTGTTCATGGCCTCCTCTTGCACTTGCGCGTGCTCCGCCGGTTCTGTGGCACGGGTCCTTTGTGCCATTTTTCGTGCTCTAGGAGGAGGTGGCGCTTTACAGCTCTTCCCCCTAATTATGTGGTTGGCTGGCCTACTGGATGACTCACATAGAGCACAGTGAGGTGCAGCCGTACAGGTACTAATTTTGTGGCCGGGCTTGCCACAGCGTAGACAGAGCCCGCTCCTATCGACTTCAGCTGGGCAGCGTTGGCTGCTGTGGCCTACGTCCAGACAACGATAACAGGTCATCTGTCGTGGCTCCTGTGCGCGAATTCGCGCAGCACTCCAGCCCACGAGCAGGCGTCCTTCGTCAACAAGGGTTTTGACGGCGGCTACAGGGCATTTAGCCCATATCGTCCCCATGCCATCAGGGCCGCGGCGAATCTCGCTGGTGGTGATGTCACCTAGGGCGCAGCCTGTCTTTAGCGAGATGGCAGCAACTACCTCGCTCTTCTCCACTGAGTCATCCAAGCCTGATACACGTATTTCAGCGCATTTTACGGGCCTGGATACTCGGACGTCTTCAGATAGAACGCCCCTCAATTTTTCGGCGAGAGTGTCGGCCTTAGCCCTGTTCTCAGAAGCCGTTTTGGACTCGAAAATTTCCAATATTCGCGCTCCTGTTACCGCCTCTTTAATTTTAAATGGCTTCATATCAAGTTCCGCCAGGTTAAGGGAGGTTTTTGCCTTCTTTATTACATCGGAGTATGTGACTCCGCGCTTTTCCGCTTCCGGGTCGAGGGTGAGAACCACCGCAGCTGTGCGGGGCTCTTTCAGCCGTGGCTTCCTCTTGTTACTTTTGCCTTTGGCTTGGCCTTGCGGTTTTCTCTGGGCAGGAGCTTGTACCGAAGACTGCGTCTTATTCTTCCTGGATCGGTTCACCGTTATCCAACCCTCACTGTCAGGTTGTGGGGTGAAAGTCGAGGGTCCAGGAACAGCAACCTGTGGCGCATTTGGTTTCGCCGGCGCATTAGGTTGGGTCGTCTTATTTTTCTTCCCTTTGGCGGGCTGTTGAACCGACTTAGAGGGAGGATGTCCCGTCGAGGACTTACCACCAGAGGTGGGTTTTTGCGCTTGGATCGCCTTGCGTGCAGCGGCTTTCGCAAAGCCGGTTGACGCAGGCGGGGCAGCCACAGGGGGCGGGGATACCTCCCTGGGTTTGTTCGCGGCCAACGGTAGCCGATACGACTTAGCAGGCAAGAGCCTTTCATCCTTCTCTAAGCCCTGAAATTTGGCATCAATCTTTTCCCCGATCATTACCATCACTGCGCGTGTCCACTCTTCAAAATAGGGTGGCAGACTGCCTTCTGTTTGCGCTGTAGGGGGTGGGGCGCTCTCATCGCGCCACTCTCTAGCCCTCATCTGAGCTCGGACTTCATTGAGCTCTTTTCTTAACTCAGCCACTTCCCTTTGGAGTTGGTTGTTATCGGCGAGCAATTTGGCCGTCTCTGACGACACGGAACACTTCAGCAATGATTTATACGAAGCGTCGATGTTGTCTGCCGCTACGTTTAGTGCCTTCTGCCAAGTCCCTTTTAGGTTCTTGGACTTATTGGCCACCCGACGTATGGTCTCCAATTCCGCTACCATGTTTGCCCCTATATGTGAGGCTAACGGGCCCTCATCTGGGGACATAAAATTGTCCGAACCATGTGCCGAACCGGAACGCAGACTGCGACGGTCCAGATGGTCAGCCATCTCTTCTTCTGCTCGAAGCCGAAGCTCCTCTTTCTTCGCCTCGTTCAGCTGCCGCTTTGCGTCAGCGAGACCCACATACTGGCCCGTAGTGGGTGGGCGGCCGCGGCCGCGCCCAGCCGATTTGACCTTAGGCGCCTGTACGGAGTTGGAACTCGACGCACTATCCGAGTCGGATTGGCTGCCTGTATTATGGCCCCGGATTTTCGGGAGGCGCTTTCTCTTCAGTCCAGAAACGGACGACGCTACTGACGTTATGGTGGCGACGCTAGACATTGAAGCGTCAGACATCACCTCTTCCACATCGCTTGAAGCATGTTGGACAGCCTCTACCTTTGCACCTGTAGATGTGCTAGGTGCCTTCTCTTTTAGAAACTGGCTCCTTACTGAGCGACCTTCTACATCATCTCCTCTACCAAAACTTAGCCTAAGGGGGTTTTTTGTTTTTTTATTTGTAGTATCCATAAACTGATCCCACGAGTAGGAGGGAAATACGTGGTCCATCCGAGTGGTGCCCTCTGCACCCGGATAACTCTATATCACCTGGGGGGGCGAGCGGTACCCCAGGGTTGACCACTAGCTGGTGGACTTACCCAGCCCACCACCTTAAGGCGTCTGCCACCGTGGTGTCCCAGTGGCAGTTAACCCGCTGAGCGGGAACTTCGGGGTTTTTTAATGAGGTATGCTCCTCTCAGGGCCGGCCAATGAAGGCAAGCCCCACTGGTCCTGTGAATACAGGCTGCCAGTTTGCCCGACGGTGGGCCGAAGCCCATCCCCAGCGACCACGATCCGTGGCCGCGGGGCCGCCGCGCACGCAGACCTAGCAGGTCCGCAACCCACGCCGTAAAACGGCCGCTGGGTCAACCAACAAAGGTAAGCCCCGACAAACCGAGCTGATTAGGCCCAGGTGTGGCAAAACCACGAAAAGGGACGAAAAAGCCCACGCGAACCACCGTCCGCCATCCACCGACAAAAAGTCCGCTGGCCCTAAAAAGGGCCCCCACAAAAGCGCGAATGCGCCACGGGCTGAGACGCCCCCACCAAATCCGCACAGGCGGAGCCGCAAGCCTTGAAGGCCCGCCATCCCACGCCGCCCAGAAGCGGCCACTGGCCCCCATAGGAAAAAGGGGGGCCCACCGCGCCAGTCTGTTGGCCAACTCCGTGAGTGTGAACCGACTAAAGGTGACATTGCAAGCAATGACCCAAAAGTTCTGGAACACACCCAACACAGCTGCCCAGGGTGCACCGTCCTGGTCGCTTGTTCCACCACCGTCCGCACCGGATAAAAGCATCAAGTACGGCAAGTGGTGAGCACAAACGCCAGGCTCACGTGGAGGTCGACAGGCATCGCACCCCAACCTAACCTAACCTAACCTAACCTTTTTTTTTTTTTTTTTTTTTTTTTTTTTTTTTTTTACCCTGGGAAATGGCCAACCCACGTGCCCTACGCCTTGAAAAAGGCGTAGGTTGTCCCGGGCTCGAACCGGGTAAAACCCAGGGGTCACCACTCGGCTATTATGATGGTGGATGGACGTGACCGAGGGAGCTATTCGCTCTACATCTCAAGGTCGACGTCAATAGCCTGTCCGTTAGGACTCTTCTAAAAGAGGGGTCCGCGGTGAGCGTGAGACACACCTCTCATCAAGGGAATGTGCGGACTTACGGGGGATAGAAAACCCACCTGCCGTGGCATTCCTCACTATGGCGGCTGGTCCTGCAGCCCATAGAGCCGCCGCCTCCGCCCGAGCCTCCGCCTGCGGATTGGGTTGGCGAGGGGGTCCTCCTCACGAGCCCGCTCCGCGGCCTCCTTCTGCGACATAACTTGTTCGCAGAAGGTGGCGACTGTTGCCCACGACGTCTCTCCTTCGACCATTTGTTTGACAACGGTCGGAAGGGAGAGGTCAGTGCCTACTACATCGGTGAGGGCAGCGCGTTGTGCGACCCACGCCGGACATCTTTCCAGAGTGTGCTGCGCGTCATCTTCCGCGCAGTCACATTCGTTGCATCGCGGGTTTGCTTCCCGGCCAGCAACTTTGAATAGGTAACTGCCGAAGCACCCGTGCCCCGACAGTACCTGTGTCATTCTAAAAGTTAGTACGCCATGTCGGCGCGACAACCATTCGGCAAGGATGGGCCGAATCGCCTCTATGGTACGGAGCCCAGCTACTGGATCCTCCATGCGTCTCCTCCACGCCCTTAAGGTGGACGCACTGGCTCGCTCCTTCCATCGCCGGACCATTTCCGGCGGGGGACGTATGCCCTCTTCCCTGACCTCAGCGCTGCGCCTGTAAATGTCGGCCAGAGCCTTAGCGTCGAGGTCCCACGGAGGTGTCCCCGCCAGCGCGCACGCGGCATCGCCGGAAATGGTCCGGTATCCACGTATAACCTTTATGGTCATCACACGTTGTGCGCGACGAAGCAGGGCAGCGTTTTGTGGGGACAAGGTGTCAGCCCAAATAGGTGACCCGTACAGGGCCATAGACCTGACGACCCCAGTATATAGTTTGCGACACGATACACTGGGGCCACCCAGATTAGGTAGTAACCGGGTGAGAGCAGCCGCCGTCCTAACCAGTTTAGGGGAGAGGCAGCGGAAGTGCTCATCAAAACTCCATCTGGAGTCGAGCTCTAACCCCAGATAGCGCATGTGCGCCTTGACTTCTATGCGTACCCCGTTGACGGTGAGGTACGAGTTGGCCGGCGGTTTCCTACGGGGCCCATGAAAAAGAAGGGCCTCCGTTTTGTCCAGGGCCACCTTCAGCCCGAGGCATTCGATCCGCCTCACAGTTAATGTAACGCCAACGGTGGCGAGGCGTGCTGCTTCTGTATAGTCCGCGCCCTTAGCCAGGACTATGGTATCATCTGCGTAGCAAACCACGCAGAGCCCCGGTAGTAGGGAGCCGCGCAGGACCCAATTATATCCGATGTTCCACAGGAGCGGACCAAGGACCGACCCCTGTGGAACACCGCATGTCATTTCTCGCCGTATTAAAACGCCATTGCGGTCCTGGCACAAAATGGGGCGGTTCCGCAAGTAGTGGCCGACGAGTTGTCTTAAGTAGGAGGGTACGCCATGAAAGCGTAGGGCCTCGACAATGCAAGTGAATGGCAGGGTGTTGAAGGCGTTTGATATGTCGAGCGACACCGCCATTACCACCCTGCCACTTGTGACCGCTTCATCCGCAAACGCCTTGACGGTCTTGATGGCGTCGATCGTCGAGCGGCATTCGCGGAACCCATACTGGCAAGGGGCCAGGTTTGGGCCTGTCATATTTAAGTGCTTAACGATGCGGGTGGATATAATCCGTTCCAGCATTTTCCCCGCTTCGTTAAGTAGCACTATCGGTCGGTATGCCGACGGGATGTTAGCCGGCTTCCCTGGTTTATGTAACAGTACCAGGCGACCAATCTTCCATACCTGAGGGAACTGTCCTGATGTTAGGCACAGGTTGAAAACCGCCTTCAACCGATCTCCCAGTTCGGTCAGCGCCAGTGCCAGAACACGGCCATGAACACCGTCCGGACCTGGGGCCGTCTTCTTTTTCTTGACCCTGTCAATCACCATCTCCATCTCTCCATCCGTGATTAGGGGAGGTGGGTCGTCCTCGGAATGGTCAGATGCCGAAAATGGAGGTATAATTTCCGGCGTATTATGTTCAGCGCGGTTGGGGAACAGGGCTGAGATCACCGACTCCAACAGATGAGGGCTGAGCGTTTCCGTGACCGGGGGTCCTTGGCCACACAGCTTACTGCAAACTGTGCGGTACGGGCGTCCCCACGGATCTGCATCGAGTTCCTCCAGCCACTGTTCCCTAGCGGCTTCTTTCGCCTGGGCGATGGCTACGCGAAATGCGTGGAGGGCATCTTTGTAGGCAGCCTTCAGCTGCGCCTCGACATTCTCATCTCTTCTAGTACGGCGTCTGCGATACCGAGTAAACGTTCTTCGCCGAACAATGCAAATGCGTCGCATGTCGGCGAGTTCCTGCGACCACCAGAAAACCTGTCGCTTAGGTGGGAGGCGTATCGCTCGAGGCATGGACGCGTTGCACACTCTCGTTATCGACTCTTCGAATTTGCGAGCCTCATCGTTAACATTGGCCGTTGGAGCGGTGGATGTTGAAAACCAGTCCTCCAAAATGGCAGACTCTATGGCAAGATCTTTGTTGAGCCTTCCCAAGGACCATCTAGGGAATAATTGCTCTGCGCTGACTCTTGGCGAAGAGCTAATATCAGACCCTGTTGGCGACATGTCGAATGTAATATATAAGTGGTCCGACAATGTCTCCACTTCTTCGTGGACCCGCCAGTTGTTCACTTGCGTTGCGAGAGCAGGGGTAGCGAACGTGATGTCCACTATGGACCCCCCCTGCTGTCGCACGCAGGTGTTGGCAGACCCTTGGTTGAGGACCACGAGGCCGGACATGATCATCCAGTCCTCCATAACCGAGCCACGAGCATCCGTGGTCGGGGACCCCCACGCCGAAGACTTGGCGTTGAAGTCCCCAAGCACAATGGTCTGATGTGGGGCTGCACGCTGGACTGCAGCACCGACCTCACCAATATAGGCCTCAAACTGGGCCAAAGTGCGATTTGGGGAGAAGTAACAACCAACCAGTACTATGTCTCCCCATCCCGCGACGACAAATCCATGGCCCCGCTCCTTGGTGGTCAGAGGCGGGGACCGAGACGACGTTGATCTTATTACTACAACAGTTGAATCAATGTCCGAAACGTAATTAGAGTTTTGTGGGCAGAAATATGGTTCTGCGGCAACAGCAAGGTCAATGGACCACTCCGACAGCGTTTGCATGAGCAGATCTTGTGCTCCGCCGGAGTGGTTCAGGTTGCACTGTAAAAGATGTTGTAATGAAGCTCTGTCCATTAGGGATCGGTGTTCATGGCCTCCTCTTGCACTTGCGCGTGCTCCGCCGGTTCTGTGGCACGGGTCCTTTGCGCCATCTTTCGTGCTCTTGGAGGAGGTGGCGCTTTACAGCTCTTCCCCCTTATTATGTGATTGGCTGGCCTACTGGATGACTCGCATAGAGCGCAGTGAGGCTCAGCCGTACAACCGCTAATTTTGTGACCAGGTTTGCCACAACGTAGACAGAGCCCGCTTCTATCAACCTCCGCTGGACAGCGCTGGCTGCTGTGACCTATGTCCAGGCACCGATAGCACGTCATCTGCCGCGGCTCCTGGGCGCGAACGCGTGCAGAACTCCAGCCTACGAGCAGGCGTCCCTCGTCAACAAGAGTTTTGACGGCGGCTACAGGGCATTTAGCCCATATTGTTCCCATGCCATCAGGGCCGCGGCGAATCTCGCTGGTGGTGATGTCTTCTTGCGCGCAGCCTGTTTTTTGCGAGATGGCAGCAACTACCTCGCTCTTCTCCACCGAGTCATCCAAGCCTGATACACGTATTTCAGCGCATTTGACGGGCCTGGATACCCGGACATCTTCGGAAAGAATACCCCTCAGTTTTTCGGCCAGTGTGTCGGCTTTGGCCCTGTTCTCAGTAGCCGTTTTGGCCTCGAAAATTTCAAGGATCCGCGCTCCCGTGACAGCCTCCTTGATTTTAAACGGCTGCATGTTTAAATCAACTAGGTTAAGGGAGGTTTTGGCCTTCCTTATTACATCGGAATACGTGACTCCGCGTTTTTCCGCTTCCGGGTCTAGGGTTAGAACCACCGCGGCTGTACGAGGCTCTTTCAGCCGTGGCTTCCTCTTTCTATTCTTGCCTTTGGTTTGGCCTTTCTGCTTATTCTGAGCAGGGGCTTGTGCAGAGGACTGTGCCTTATTCTTCCTGGATCGGTTCACCGTTATCCAGCCCTCACTGTCAGGTTGTGGGGTGGCAGTGGAGGGTCCAGGAGCAGCCTGTGACGCACTTGCTTTCGCCGGTGCGTTGGGTTGTGCCGTCTTCTTTTTCTTCCCTTGGGCGGCCTGTTGAGCCGGCTTAGCGGGAGGGTGGGCCGACGAGGCTTTACCACCCGAGGTGGGCTTTTGAGGTTGAGTCGCCTTGCGTGCAGCGGCTTTTGCATAGCCGGTCGACGCAGGCGGGACATCGACGGGGGGCGGGGATACCTCCCTGGGTTTGTTCGCGGCCAACGGTAGCCGATACGACTTAGCAGGCAAGAGCCTCTCATCCTTCTCTAAGCCCTGAAATTTGGCATCAATCTTTTCCCCGATCATGATCATCACTGCGCGTGTCCACTCTTCAAAGTAGGGTGGCAGACTGCCGTCTGTTTGCGCCATCGGAGGTGGTGCGTTCTCATCGCGCCACTCCCTAGCCCTCATCTGAGCTCGAACATCATTGAGCTCTTTTCTTAGCTCGGCCACTTCCCTTTGGAGTTGGTTATTATCGGCGAGCAATTTGGCCGTCTCTGACGACACGGAACACTTCAGTAACGATTTATACGAAGCGTCAATGTTGTCTGCCGCTACGTTTAGTGCCTTCTGCCAAGTCCCTTTCAAATTCTTGGACTTATTGGCCACCCGACGTATGGTCTCCAATTCCGCCACCATGTTTGCCCCTATATGTGAGGCTAACGGGCCCTCATCTGGGGACATAAAATTGTCCGAGCCATGTGCCGAACCGGAACGCAGACTGCGACGGTCCAGATGGTCAGCCATCTCTTCCTCGGCTCGAAGCCGAAGCTCCTCTTTCTTCGCCTCGTTCAGCTGCCGCTTTGCTTCAGCGAGACCCACATACTGGCCCGTAGTGGGTGGGCGGCCGCGGCCGCGCCCAGCCGATTTGACCTTAGGCGCCTGTACGGAGTTGGAACTCGACGCACTATCCGAGTCGGATTGGCTGCCTGTATTATGGCCCCGGATTTTCGGGAGGCGTTTTCTCTTCAGTCCAGAAACGGACGACGCTACTGACGTTACGGTGGCGACGCTAGACATTGAAGCGTCAGACATCACCTCTACCACATCGCTTGAAGCGTGTTGGACAGCCTCTACCTTTGCACCTGTAGATGTGCTAGGTGCCTTCTCTTTTAGAAACTGGCTCCTTACTGAGCGACCTTCTACATCATCTCCTCTACCAAAACTTAGCCTAAGGGGGTTTTTTGTTTTATTATTTGTAGTATCCATAAACTGATCCCACGAGTAGGAGGGAAATACGTGGTCCATCCGAGTGGTGCCCTCTGCACCCGGATAACTCTAAATCACCTGGGGGGGCGAGCGGTACCCCAGGGTTGACCACTAGCTGGTGGACTTACCCAGCCCACCACCTTAAGGCGTCTGCCACCGTGGTGTCCCAGTGGCAGTTAACCCGCTGAGCGGGAACTTCGGGGTTTTTTAATGAGGTATGCTCCTCTCAGGGCCGGCCAATAAAGGCAAGCCCCACTGGTCCTGTGGATACAGGCTGCCAGTTTGCCCGACGGTGGGCCGAAGCCCATCCCCAGCGACCACAATCCGTGGCCGCGGGGCCGCCGCGCACGCAGACCTAGCAGATCCGCAACCCACGCCGTAAAACGGCCGCTGGGTCAACCAACGAAGGTAAGCCCCGACAAACCGAGCTGATTAGGCCCGGGTGTGGCAAAACCACGAAAAGGGACGAAAAAAAGCCCACGCGAACCACCGTCCGCCATCCACCGACAAAAAGTCCGCTGGCCCTAAAAAGGGCCCCCACAAAAGCGCGAATGCGCCACGGGCTGAGACGCCCCCACCAATTCCGCACAGGCGGAGCCGCAAGCCTTGAAGGCCCGCCATCCCACGCCGCCCAGAAGCGGCCACTGGCCCCCAAAGGAAAAGGGGGGCCCACCGCGCCAGTCTGTTGGCCAACTGCGTGTGTGTGAACCGACCAAAGGTGCCATTGCAAGCAATGGCCCAAAGGTTCATGAACACACCCAACACAGCTGCCCAGGGTGCACCGTCCTGGTCGCTTGTTCCACCACCGTCCGCACCGGATAAAAGCATCAAGTACGGCAAGTGGCGAGCACAAACGCCAGGCTCACGTGGAGGTCGACAGGCATCGCACCCCAACCTAACCTAACCTAACCTTTTTTTTTTTTTTTTTTTTTTTTTACCCTGGGAAATGGCCAACCCACTTGCCCTACGCCTTGAAAAAGGCGTAGGTTGTCCCGGGCTCGAACCGGGTAAAACCCAGGGGTCACCACTCGGCTATTATGATGGTGGATGGACGTGATCGAGGGAGCTATTCGCTCTACATCTCAAGGTCGACGTCAATAGCCTGTCCGTTAGGACTCTTCTAAAAGAGGGGTCCGCGGTGAGCGTGAGACACACCTCTCATCAAGGGAATGTACGGACTTACGGGGGATAGAAACCCACCTGCCGTGGCATTCCTCACTATGGCGGCTGGTCCTGCAGCCCATAGAGCCGCCGCCTCCGCCCGAGCCTCCGCCTGCGGATTGGGTTGGCGAGGGGGTCCTCCTCACGAGCCCGCTCCGCGGCCTCCTTCTGCGACATAACTTGTTCGCAGAAGGTGGCGACTGTTGCCCACGACGTCTCTCCTTCGACCATTTGTTTGACAACGGTCGGAAGGGAGAGGTCAGTGCCTACTACGTCGGTGAGGGCAGCGCGTTGTGCTACCCACGCCGGACATCTCTCCAAAGTGTGTTGCGCGTCATCCTCCGGGCAGTCACATTCGTGGCATCGAGGGTTTGCTTCCCGGCCAGCAACTTTGAACAGATAACTGCCGAAGCACCCGTGCCCCGACAGTACCTGTGTCACTCTAAAAGTTAGTGCGCCATGTCGGCGCGATAACCATTCGGCAAGGATGGGCCGAATTGCCTCGATGGTACGGAGTCCTGCTACTGGGTCCTCCATGCGTCTCCTCCACGCCCTTAAAGTGGACGCACTGGCTCGCTCCTTCCATCGCCGGACCATTTCCGGCGGGGGATGTATGCCCTCTTCCCTGATCGCAGCGCTGCGCCTGTAAGTGTCGGCCAGTGCCTTAGCGTCGAGGTCCCATGGGGGTGTCCCCGCTAGCGCGCACGCCGCATCGCCGGAAATGGTCCGGTATCCGCGAATGACCTTTATGGCCATCACACGCTGTGCGCGACGAAGCAGGGCAGCGTTGTGTGGCGACAAGGTGTCAGCCCAAATAGGTGACCCGTACAGGGCCATAGACCTGACAACCCCAGTGTATAGTTTGCGACACGATACACTGGGGCCACCCAGATTAGGTAGTAACCGGGTGAGAGCAGCCGCCGTCCTAACCAGTTTAGGGGAGAGGCAGCGGAAGTGCTCATCAAAACTCCATCTGGAGTCGAGCTCTAACCCCAGATAGCGCATGTGCGCCTTGACTTCGATACGTACCCCGTTGACTGTGAGGTACGAATTGGCCGGTGGTTTCCTACGGGGCCCATGGAAGAGAAGGGCCTCCGTTTTATCAAGAGCCACTTTTAGCCCCAGGCATTCTATTCGCCTCACGGTAAGTGTAACGCCAACAGTGGCGAGGCGTGCCGCTTCGGTATAGTCCGCGCCCTTAGCCAGAACTATGGTATCATCTGCGTAGCAGACCACGCAGAGCCCCGGTAGTAGGGAGCCGCGCAGGACCCAATTATATCCGATGTTCCACAGGAGCGGACCAAGGACCGACCCCTGTGGAACACCGCATGTCATTTCTCGCCGTATTAAAACGCCATTGCGGTCCTGGCACAAAATGGGGCGGTTCCGCAAGTAGTGGCCGACGAGTAGTCTTAAGTAGGAGGGTACGCCATGAAAGCGTAGGGCCTCGACAATGCAAGTGAATGGCAGGGTGTTGAAGGCGTTTGATATGTCGAGCGACACCGCCATTACCACCCTGCCACTTGTGACCGCTTCATCCGCAAATGCCTTGACGGTCTTGATGGCGTCGATCGTCGAGCGGCATTCGCGGAACCCATACTGGCAAGGGGCCAGGTTTGGGCCTGTCGTATTTAAGTGCTTAACGATGCGGGTGGATATAATCCGTTCCAGCATTTTCCCTGCTTCGTTAAGTAGCACTATCGGTCGGTATGCCGACGGGATGTTAGCCGGCTTCCCTGGTTTATGTAACAGTACCAGGCGACCAATCTTCCATACCTGAGGGAATTGTCCTGATGTTAGGCACAGGTTGAAAACCGCCTTCAACCGATCTCCCAGTTCAGTCAGCGCCAGTGCCAGAACACGGCCATGAACACCGTCCGGACCTGGGGCCGTCTTCTTTTTCTTGACCCTGTCAATCACCATCTCCATCTCTCCATCCGTGATTAGGGGAGGTGGGTCGTCCTCGGAATGGTCAGATGCCGAAAATGGAGGTATAATTTCCGGCGCATTGTGTTCAGCGCGATTGGGGAACAGGGCTGAGATCACCGACTCCAACAGATGAGGGCTGAGCGTTTCCGTGACCGGGGGTCCTTGGCCACACAGCTTACTGCAAACTGTGCGGTACGGGCGTCCCCACGGATCTGCATCGAGTTCCTCCAGCCACTGTTCCCTAGCGGCTTCTTTCGCCTGGGCGATGGCTACGCGAAATGTGTGGAGGGCATCTTTGTAAGCAGCTTTCAGCTGCGCTTCCACATTCTCGTCTCTTCGGGTACGACGTCTGCGGTACCGAGTGAACGCTCTTCGCCGGACAACGCACACGCGTCGCATGTCGGCGAGCTCCTGCGACCACCAGAAAACCTGTCGCTTGGGCGGGAGGCGCATCGCTCGAGGCATGGACGCGTCACACACTCTCGTCATCGACTCCTCAAATTGGCGAGCCTCTTCGTCAACATTGGCCATTGGAGCGGTGGATGTTGAGAACCAGTCCTCCAAAATGGCAGACTCTACGGCTAGTTCCTTGTTAAGCCTTCCTAACGACCATCTAGGGAATAGTTTCTCTGCGCTGACTCTGGGCGCAGGGTTGATATCAGGCCCTGTTGGCGACACGTCGAATGTGATGTATACGTGGTCCGACAACGTCTCCACTTCTTCGTGGACCCGCCAGTTGTTCACTTGCGTTGCGAGAGCAGGGGTAGCGAACGTGATGTCCACTATGGACCCCCCCTGCTGTCGCACGCAGGTGTTGGCGGACCCTCGGTTAAGGACTACGAGGCCGGACATGACCATCCAGTCCTCCATAACCGAGCCACGAGCATCCGTGGTCGGGGACCCCCACGCCGAGGACTTGGCGTTGAAGTCCCCAAGCACAATGGTTTGATGTGGGGCTGCACGCTGGACTGCAGCACCGACCTCACCAATAAAGGCCTCAAACTGGGCCAAAGTGCGATTTGGGGAGAAGTAACAACCAACCAGTACTATGTCTCCCCATCTCGCGACGACAAATCCATGGCCCCGCTCCTTGGTGGTCAGAGGCGGGGACCTAGACGACGCTGACCTTATGATGACAACAGTCGAGTCAATGTCAGTAGCGTAGTTAGAGCTTTGTGGGCAGAAATATGGTTCTGCGGCAACGGCTAAGTCAATGGACCACTCCGACAGCGTTTGCATGAGCAGATCTTGTGCTCCGCCGGAGTGGTTCAGGTTGCACTGTAACAGATGTTGTGATGAAGCTCTGTCCATTAGGGATCGGTGTTCATGGCCTCCTCTTGCACTTGCGCGTGCTCCGCCGGTTCTGTGGCACGGGTCCTTTGTGCCATTTTTCGTGCTCTAGGAGGAGGTGGCGCTTTACAGCTCTTCCCCCTAATTATGTGGTTGGCTGGCCTACTGGATGACTCGCATAGAGCACAGTGAGGTGCAGCCGTACAGGTACTAATTTTGTGGCCGGGCTTGCCACAACGTAGACAGAGCCCGCTCCTATCGACTTCAGCTGGGCAGCGTTGGCTGCTGTGGCCTACGTCCAGACAACGATAACACGTCATCTGTCGTGGCTCCTGTGCGCGAATTCGCGCAGCACTCCAGCCCACAAGCAGGCGTCCTTCGTCAACAAGGGTTTTGACGGCGGCTACAGGGCATTTAGCCCATATTGTCCCCATGCCATCAGGGCCGCGGCGAATCTCGCTGGTGGTGATGTCACCTTGGGCGCAGCCTGTCTTTAGCGAGATGGCAGCAACTACCTCGCTCTTCTCCACTGAGTCATCCAAGCCTGATACACGTATTTCAGCGCATTTGACAGGCCTGGATACCCGGACGTCTTCGGAGAGAATACCCCTCAGTTTTTCGGCCAGTGTGTCGGCTTTGGCCCTATTCTCAGTAGCCGTTTTGGCCTCGAAAATTTCAAGGATCCGCGCTCCCGTGACAGCCTCCTTGATTTTAAACGGCTGCATGTTTAGATCAGCTAGGTTAAGGGAGGTTTTGGCCTTCCTTATTACATCGGAATACGTGACTCCGCGTTTTTCCGCTTCCGGGTCTAGGGTTAGAACCACCGCGGCTGTACGAGGCTCCTTTAGCCGTGGCTTCCTCTTTCTATTCTTGCCTTTGGTTTGGCCTTTCTGCTTATTCTGAGCAGGGGCTTGTGCAGAGGACTGTGCCTTATTCTTCTTGGACCGATTTACCGTAATCCAACCCTCACTGTCAGGTTGCGGGGAGGAGGTGGAGGGTCCAGGAACAGCAGCCTGTGGCGCATTTGCTTTTGCTAGCGCATTAGGTTGGGCCGTCTTCTTTTTCTTCCCTTGAGCGGCCTGTTGAGCCGGTTTAGAGGGAGGATGGGCCGACGAGGTTTTACCGCCAGAGGAGGGTTTTTGCGGTTGGGTCGCCTTGCGTGCGGCAGCTTTTGCATAGCCGGTCGACGCAGGCGGGGCAGCGACTGGGGGCGGGGATACCTCCCTGGGTTTGTTCGCGGCCAACGGTAGCCGATACGATTTAGCAGGCAAGAGCCTTTCATCCTTCTCTAAGCCCTGAAATTTGGCATCAATCTTTTCCCCGATCATGACCATCACTGCGCGTGTCCACTCTTCAAAATAGGGTGGCAGACTGCCGTCTGTCTGCGCTGTAGGGGGTGGTGCGCTCTCATCGCGCCACTCTCTAGCCCTCATCTGAGCTCGGACTTCATTGAGCTCTTTTCTTAACTCAGCCACTTCCCTTTGGAGTTGGTTGTTATCGGCGAGCAATTTGGCCGTCTCTGACGACACGGAACACTTCAGCAATGATTTATACGAAGCGTCGATGTTGTCTGCCGCTACGTTTAGTGCCTTCTGCCAAGTCCCTTTTAGGTTCTTGGACTTATTGGCCACCCGACGTATGGTCTCCAATTCCGCCACCATGTTTGCCCCTATATGTGAGGCTAACGGGCCCTCATCTGGGGACATAAAATTGTCCGAACCATGTGCCGAACCGGAACGCAAACTGCGACGGTCCAGATGGTCAGCCATCTCTTCTTCTGCTCGAAGCCGAAGCTCCTCTTTCTTCGCCTCGTTCAGCTGCCGCTTTGCTTCAGCGAGACCCACATACTGGCCCGTAGTGGGTGGGCGGCCGCGGCCGCGCCCAGCCGATTTGACCTTAGGCGCCTGTACGGAGTTGGAACTCGACGCACTATCCGAGTCGGATTGGCTGCCTGTATTATGGCCCCGGATTTTCGGGAGGCGTTTTCTCTTCAGTCCAGAAACGGACGACGCTACTGACGTTACGGTGGCGACGCTAGACATTGAAGCGTCAGACATCACCTCTTCCACATCGCTTGAAGCGTGTTGGACAGCCTCTACCTTTGCACCTGTAGATGTGCTAGGTGCCTTCTCTTTTAGAAACTGGCTCCTTACTGAGCGACCTTCTACATCATCTCCTCTACCAAAACTTAGCCTAAGGGGGTTTTTTGTTTTATTATTTGTAGTATCCATAAACTGATCCCACGAGTAGGAGGGAAATACGTGGTCCATCCGAGTGGTGCCCTCTGCACCCGGATAACTCTAAATCACCTGGGGGGGCGAGCGGTACCCCAGGGTTGACCACTAGCTGGTGGACTTACCCAGCCCACCACCTTAAGGCGTCTGCCACCGTGGTGTCCCAGTGGCAGTTAACCCGCTGAGCGGGAACTTCGGGGTTTTTTAATGAGGTATGCTCCTCTCAGGGCCGGCCAATAAAGGCAAGCCCCACTGGTCCTGTGGATACAGGCTGCCAGTTTGCCCGACGGTGGGCCGAAGCCCATCCCCAGCGACCACAATCCGTGGCCGCGGGGCCGCCGCGCACGCAGACCTAGCAGGTCCGCAACCCACGCCGTAAAACGGCCGCTGGGTCAACCAACGAAGGTAAGCCCCGACAAACCGAGCTGATTAGGCCCGGGTGTGGCAAAACCACGAAAAGGGACGAAAAAAGCCCACGCGAACCACCGTCCGCCATCCACCGACAAAAAGTCCGCTGGCCCTAAAAAGGGCCCCCACAAAAGCGCGAATGCGCCTCGGGCTGAGACGCCCCCACCAATTCCGCACAGGCGGAGCCGCAAGCCTTGAAGGCCCGCCATCCCACGCCGCCCAGAAGCGGCCACTGGCCCCCAAAGGAAAAAGGGGGGCCCACCGCGCCAGTCTGTTGGCCAACTGCGTGTGTGTGAACCGACCAAAGGTGCCATTGCAAGCAATGGCCCAAAGGTTCATGAACACACCCAACACAGCTGCCCAGGGTGCACCGTCCTGGTCGCTTGTTCCACCACCGTCCGCACCGGATAAAAGCATCAAGTACGGCAAGTGGTGAGCACAAACGCCAGGCTCACGTGGAGGTCGACAGGCATCGCACCCCAACCTTTTTTTTTTTTTTTTAAGGTGGAAAAAATGCATTTACGCACTATCCCCATGCAGCAGAGTGACACTACTGCACAGGGGGAGTGTGGGACTCACCCTATTTAACGGGTCCTACCCACTAAAATAACCACCGCATTCCGTCTTCGGCTACAGCATAGTCGTGGCCGGGGTAGATACTCAGCGCACACCATCGCGAGTCACGACCAATAGCCCGTCCCGTTGAGGACTCATCTATGCGGAGAAGTCACCACCTCTCAATCCTCGTATGTGCTTACGGGGGCCAGACACCACCCTGTCCCCCAGCATCGCTGACTAGGGCGGCTGAGGCTGCAGCCCATAGAGTCGCCTCCGCCTGCCTAATCTTCGTCTACGGTTCGGATCAGCGAGGGGATCCTCTTCCCGAACCCTTTCTGCGGCCTCCTTCTGCCTCAACACATCTTCGCAGAAGGTAGCCACTGCCTGCCATAATGCCTCACTGCCGGTCATCTGCTTGATGACGGCCGGCAAAGAGATGTCTCGCCCAATCGCCGCGACAAGAGCGGCACGTTGTGTCGCCCAGGCCGGGCAGTCAATCAATGTATGCTGCGCTGTGTCTGCGCTGCAGTCGCAATCGTGGCATCGCGCACTCGACTCACGCCCGGCAACCCTGTGTAGGTAACTGCCGAAGCAACCGTGCCCCGACAGTACCTGGGTCATTCGGTAGGTGAGTGCGCCGTGTCGTCTGTCAAGCCATTCGTTTAGATTAGGCCGAATACCGTCGATGGTCCAATGCCCCGCAGCAGGAGCCTCCATGCGAAGCCGCCATGCTCGGAGGGTGGACAGATGGGCCCTATCCCTCCAGCGCCGGATCATTTCGGGCGGGGGACGGATTCCTTCGTTTCGTACTTGGGCGCTGCGTCTATAAATGTCGGCAAGCGCTAGGGCGTCTAAATCCCACGGAGGGGTGCCCGACAATGCAAACGCGGCATCGCTAGATATTGTGCGATAGCCGCGTATAACCTTAATACATACGGCGCGCTGCGCTCTCCGTAAAACGGCAGCGTTACGGGGCGACAACGTGTCGGCCCATACTGGAGACCCGTAGAGGGCCATTGATCTCACCACCCCAGTGTACAGCCTCCTGCATGACACACTGGGGCCTCCTAAGTTGGGAAGGAGTCTGCTAAGTGACGCTGCCGCCCCCATAAGCTTGGTGGACAGGCGCTGAAAATGTTCCTCGAACCCCCACTTGTGATCAAGTAGGAGTCCGAGGTATCGCATGTGTGGAGTCACTTTGATACGTACGTCATTGACGCAAATGATCGCACCCCAACCTAACCTAACCTAACCTAACCTAACCTAACCTAACCTAACCTAACCTAACCTTTTTTTTTTTTTTTTTTGACGTCAGAAAATGCATTACGCATACCATGGAGACAGCGTGGGGTCGCTCCATGGTTATGTGGGACTCTCCCCCTGTGTGCAAGCCAGGTCGCTAATCGACCTGGACGGGGGCCTACCCACTAAAAACTGACGTTTGCCACTCGCCAATAAACGATGCGCGAGAGAGGTTGCTGTTCGCACCCAACTCTCTCGCGTGCCTATGGCTGTCCGTTGCCGGACCAATCTAAGGAGAGGTGTCCGCAGCTTGACACCTCCCGTCGACGGGCGATTTTAGGAGTGACGAAAGCCCCACTCCGTCACTCTACGCCCGGACACTATGGCTGCTGGAGTAGCTCGTGGAGCCGCCTCCTGCGGCCAGGTCTCCGTCTGCGGTTCGGGGGCGCTAGCGGGTCTTGCTCGCGCGCCCTTTCCGCTGCCTCCTTTTGCGTCATCACGTCATCGCAAAAGGAGGCCATCGCTTGCCACGACGTCTCGTTCTGGAGCATCTTATTAATGATGCTCGAGAGCGAGAGATCGGTTCCAACGGCAGCGGTAAGGACAGCGCGCTGAGTAGCCCACGCCGGGCATGCCTCGAGCGTGTGCTGCGCGGTGTCCGAATCGGCGCCACACTCGTGGCACTTTGCGTCAGCTTCCCTTCCGGCGACTCTATGAAGGTAGCTGCCGAAGCATCCATGCCCCGACAGCACCTGGGTCATCCGGAAGGTAAGCACGCCGTGCCTTCTCTCCAGCCATGCCTTGATATTTGGACGAATGCCCTCGATGGTCCAAACCCCGGCAATTGGGGCTTCCAGTCTCTGCTTCCAGGCTCTGACTGTGGACTTTCGGGCATGGTCTCGCCATCGCCGAACCATTTCAGGTGGCGGGCGGTGCCCCTCGTCTTTGACTACGACACTGCGTCTATAAATTTCTGACAGCGCTTTGGCGTCTAGGTCCCACGGAGGGGCACCCGCTAGCACGCATGCTGCATCTACTGAGATCGTGCGGTAGCCTCGCACGACCTTAATTGTCATCACTCTTTGTGCTCTGCGCAGCTGTGCTGCGTTTCGGGGTGATAGACTGTCCGCCCATACTGGTGCTCCGTAGAGGGCCATCGAGCGGACGACCCCCGTATAAAGTCTGCGGCAGGAGGAATTTGGCCCTCCAATATTTGGAAGTAACCGGCTAAGTGCCGCTGCTGTCCTGATGAGTTTGGGGCAGAGGCGGCTGAAATGTTCATTAAATGACCATTTGTAATCTAATTCGAGGCCCAAGTACTTCATGTGCGTTTGAACCTCGATGTTGACGCCATTTATCTTTATTTTAGCACCCCTTGGGGGCCCAGAACGGGGGCCATGGAATAACACGGCCTCCGTCTTGGTTAAGGCAACTTTCAGGCCCAGGGACTCAATTCGGCCCACAGTGAGCGTCGTTCCGACCGTGGCGAGGCGAGCTGCTTCCTGATAGCTGTTAGCCCGGGCCATTACAAGGGTGTCGTCCGCATAGCAGACGACACTTAATCCGGGGGGCAGCACGCCACGCAAAACCCAATTGTAACCGATGTTCCACAGGAGGGGACCGAGCACCGACCCCTGTGGAACACCGCATGTCGTGGTATGACTGGTAAGCGTGCCGTTCCTGTCGACGCAGAGAACAGTACGGTTGCCGAGGTAATCGGCAACGATTCGCCTCAGATATAAGGGCACGCAATGGTACCTTAAACCCTCGTTGATGACGCTGAAGGGCAGGGTGTTAAAGGCGTTGGCTATGTCAAGAGACACAGCCATAACAACCCTGCGTTTCTCGATTGCCTCCTCCGCAAAGGTTTTAACGCGGAGGATGGCGTCCACAGTCGATCGATTCTCGCGGAACCCGAACTGATGGTCCGAAAGGTTTGGACCTGTTTCATTCAGGTGGTGGACGATGCGGGTTGCAATAATTCGCTCGAGGAGCTTTCCCGCTTCGTCCAGCAAAACGATAGGCCGGTATGCCGACGGTTGGTCAGGCGGCTTGTTGGGCTTCTGGAGCAGAACCAGTCGACCAGTCTTCCATGACAGCGGAAAGCGTCCCATGGACATGCACAGGTTATAAATCTCTCTAAGATGTTGACCCAGAGTGGCGAGAGACATCGCCAGCACTTTCCCAGGGATGCCGTCGGGGCCTGGTGCCGTGTTCTTGGCCTTCATCCTCCTGACCCCAAAGTCCATCTCCTCATCAGAGACCGGAGGGGGCAGGTTGCAGTCTAAAACGTCTGCTCGTGACGGCGGGGTCATGAGCGGGGCGATGTGCTCCACCTGATTTGGGAAGAGAGTGGAGATGATCGTCTCTAGGAACTGGGGATTGACAGTCTCTGCAACGGGGGGGCCCTGATTGCACATTTTACTTTGAATTGTGCGGTATGGACGCCCCCAGGGGTCAGCATCTAGTTCCGCGATCCACCTTTCGCGGCTAGTAACTTTGGCGTCGTGGATGGCAACGCGGAAAGTATGTAGAGCCTCTTTATAGGAGGTTCTGAGTGCTGACTCCTGTTCTTCAGACCAGCCACCCCTTCGACGGCGAAACCTGACATATGCACGACGCCGGGAAATACAAATTCGACGCATAACAGCAAGCTCGGGGGACCACCAATGCATTTCACGTTTAGGTGGACGACGCGAAGTGCGAGGCATAGAGGCGTCGCATATGTGGGTCATGGTTTCCCTGAACTTGCGAGCCGCAACATCGGCTCCCAATAGGAGTGTCTCAGACTGGTCAAACCAGTCCTCGATGAGGGCAGACTCCTCCACCAAGTCTTTACTTAGCTTGGACAACGTCCATCGTGGGAAATGTTGGACGTTGTTTATGATGACAGGGTTGTTACCATGGCCTGTAGAGGAGGCTACGTCAAAGGTGATGTACAAATGGTCAGAGAGAGTTTCTGCATCTTCGTGAACCCGCCAATTGCGAACCTGTGCTGCGAGAGCAGGGGTAGCAAACGTAACGTCTACTATCGACCCCCCCTGTTGACGCACGCAGGTGTTCGAAGATCCACGGTTCTGGACAAGTAAGTTGGAAGTTATTGCCCATTCCTCAACCACAGCACCACGCACATCGGTTCTAGGAGAACCCCAGGATGTAGACTTTGCATTAAGATCTCCTAATACTATAGTCTGGTGTGGCACCACTCGCTGGACCGCAGCACCGACAAGACCAATGTAATTTTCAAATTCTGCGAGTGTGCGATTTGGGGAGAAGTATGTTCCGACCAGTACTATGTCTCCCCATTTCGCAACGACAAAACCATGGCCCCGCTCCAGGATGGTCAGGGTTGGGGACCTTGTTGACGATGATCTAATAATTGTAATCGTCGAGTCTAAGTCCGTGGCATAGTTGGTATTGCCCGGCGGAGAAAAGTAGGGCTCCGCAACAACCGCAACGTCAATGAGCCACTCTGACATGGTTTGCAGGAGTAAGTCCTGCGCCCCGCCAGAGTGGTTCAGGTTGCCCTGAAGAAGATGTAATGTTCGGTGTATATCCATTACGACTCTGTTTCCATGATTTCTGTTGGGTGTTTGTTCCCCTCTACATTATTAGTTGCGGCTTGGGTCTTTTGAGCCACTTTCCTTGACTTAGTAGGAAGGGGCGCTTTACAACTCCTCCCTCTGATTAAATGTCCGGCCGGTCGTTTCAAACTCGCACATATCGCGCAGTGCGGGTCTGCGGTGCAGATGGCAGATTTATGGCCGGCTTCGCCGCAGCGGAAGCAAAGGCTGCTGCGGTCCACATCAGCTGTGCATCGCTGCTTAGTATGACCCACATCTAAGCAGCGGTAACATCTCAATTGTCGTGGTTCTTGGCCTCGTACTCGCGCAGAACTCCATCCAACCAGGAGGCGGCCAGACTCGAGCATTGTTTTAACGGCTCCGACAGGGCATTTGGCCAATGCTGAACCGAGGCCATCTGGCCCGCGGCGGATCTCACTGACGGTAATATCCGCGTGCGAGCAGCCGGACTTCTGAGCAATTGCGACAGTTATGTCGTACTTCTCGACGGAGTCATCAAGGCCGGATATCCGGACCTCGGCACATTTTGTCGGCGTTGTGACCCGTACATCTTCAGAGAGGCAGACTTTGAGTTTGTCGGCGAGGATGAAGGCCTTTTCTCGGTTTTCGGTCGCTTCTTTTGAAACCGAGATTTGCAATATACGGGCGCCCGTGACAGCTTCCTTGATACGAAAGCCGTTGGCGGCCAAACCAAGTTCCTCCAGATTTAGGGTGGTCTTCGCCTTTTTGATCACATCCGAGTATGACACACCGCGCTTTTCGGCCTCGGGGTCGATGGTCAGCACCACCGCAGCGGAGCGTGGCTCTCGAAGTTTGCTGGGCTTTTTCGTCTTGGGCCTTGCGGGGACCACGGATACGCGGCCCTGTTGTTTAGGGGCAGTTACCGAGGTCGGAGCAGACCGAGAGTTTTTCTTATTCTTTTTGTTTGCAACTGTAACCCAACCATCATTGTCGGGTTTAGTCGCAGGTCGAACGACCTCGGACTGGGTCGACTGTTCGTTTTGTGAGGACTCTGGAGCCTTTTTTTGTCTGCCAACTTTTCCTGCACTAGCTGCAGGAACTGGAGCTTTGGCATTTTTTGACCGTGGAGCAGCTCGCGGCACCGCTTGAGATGGGGCAACCGCTGCAGCCGCTGTCGCTCGTATCTCATGTGCGAGAGGCGGGCGCATACTTGTTAGTGGAGGCAATCTGGCCTCTAGGGTTTTAAATCGACTGTCGATCAAGTCACCGACTTGCGAAAGGATAGACCTTACTAAAGCCTCCTGTGATATATCGCCCTGTTGAGATAGATCAGGGGGTCTCTTTTTAGTAGATGGCTCCTTACGAGCCTGCTTAGCACGTTTTGGGACCGGATTTTGGGGCGCCGCAAAAGCGTCTGTCTCCATTTCTGAATCCACTGTAGGTGCCTCACTCACAGGAGCGCGCACTGCTGATTTCATCTCCAGGACCGTAGCCTTGAGCTCGTCTAGCTCCTTGCGGAGAATTTCGACTTCCGTCGTCAGACGGGCGTTGTCAGCAGTAACGCGCGCATAGTCGGCTGTAACGCGAGCGTTCTCCGCGATCAATCGGCGGTTCTCTTCGGATGCGGTGCGTGATCGCAGTGAGTCCACAATAACGCCGAGAGAACGCGTGGCCGTTTTCATGTCCCGGACCACTGTGCCCTTTAAATTTTTTGACTTCCCAGCGGCTGTACTGACAACGTCCATGTATAAGCGAGCGCTTTGCGCAAGCTTTTCTGCTGTAATTTCATCAACCTCGTTTTCTTCAAGAGGGTTCACCGTGCGAACTTTGCATTTACTTCTTGCCACGTCGGCCTTCTTGAGGAGGCCACTAACTTGTTCTTCAAGGTCACATTCCTCTGCTACACTATTGGCCTTGTGAAATCTCTTTGTGTGCTCTGACGTCGGAACACTTTCGACGCTAGAGTCCGATGAATTGGACCCTTTCCTATGTCTTGGGCGTTTTGCCCTGGGTTTGTGACTTGCATCAGGCCCACTACTGTATGCCGAAGCCATCTCCACTTCCGATGACCCACAGGAGTCATCGCCTTTACCCATTTTTTCGCTCTCAGCGACTGATGCCACTGAGGCCCACCTATCCAAACTTCTCTCCGAGCCGGAGCTCCTCAACCTTGGTAAGATAATTTTTAATGTTTTTTTATTTTCAGTATCCATACACGTCCCACGAGTATGGGGGAAAGGGTGGTCCATCTGAGCGGTGCCCCCTGCACCCAGATAACCCTAATACTCCCGGGGGGGCGGGCGGTACCCCGGAGTGGAAGCGCTAGTTGGTGGACTTACCCAGCCCACCACCTTAAGGCGCCCGTCACCACGCTTCAGAGTGACGGCTAATCGGTAGACCGAACGCTTTGGGGTTTTTTAACGAGGTATGCTCCTCTCAGGGCCAGCCAACAAAGGCAAGCCCCGCTGGTCCTGTGGGTGACATACAGGCTGCCAGCTCGCCCGACGGTAGGCCGAAGCCCATCCCCAATGACCACAAAAATATGGCCACGGGGCCGCCGCGCCGCGAACCTTGAAGGTCCGCCATCCCACGCCGCCAGAGGACGGCCACTGAGCCAGCCAATGAAGGCGAACTCCATCGGAGCCAGCCAGTTAAGGCAAGCGCCAGGGTGGCGCTTCAGGGTGGGGAAACACCCCGCGCTCCGCAGAACTTGAAGTTCCGCCAACCACGCCGAGAACGGCCGCTGGCCCTAAAAAGGGCCCCCATAAAAGCGCGAATGCGCCACGGGCTGAGACGCCCCCACCAAATCCGCACAGGCGGAGCCGCAAGCCTTGAAGGCTCGCCATCCCACGCCGCCCAGAAGCGGCCACTGGCCCCCATAGGAAAAAAAGGGGGGCCCACCGCGCCAGTCTGTTGGCCAACTCCGTGGGTGTGAACCGACTAAAGGTGTCATTGCAAGCAATGACCCAAAAGTTCTGAAACACACCCAACACAGCTGCCCAGGGTGCACCGTCCTGGTCGCTTGTTCCACCACCGTCCGCACCGGATGCAAGCATCAAGTACGGCAAGTGGTGAGCACAAACGCCAGGCTCGCGTGGAGGTCGACAGGCATCGCACCCCAACCTAACCTAACCTAACCTTTTTTTTTTTTTTTTTTTTTTATCGTCAGAAAATGCGTTACGCATACCATGGAGACAGCGTGGGGTCGCTCCATGGTTATGTGGGACTCTCCCCCTGTGTGCAAGCCAGGTCGCTAATCGACCTGGACGGGGGCCTACCCACTAAAAACTGACGTTTGCCACTCGCCAATAAACGATGCGCGAGAGAGGTTGCTGTTCGCACCCAACTCTCTCGCGTGCCTATGGCTGTCCGTTTGGACCAGTCTATGGAGAGGTGTTCGCAGCTTGATACCTCCCGTCGACGGGCGAATTTATGGGTGACAAAATCCCACTTCGTCACCCTACGCCCGGACACTACGGCGGCTGGAGTAGCTCATGGAGCCGCCTCCTGCGGCCAGGCCTCCTTCTGCGGTTCGGGGGCGCAAGTGGGTCTTGCTCGCGCGCCCTTTCCGCTGCCTCCTTTTGGGACATCACGTCCTCGCAAAAAGAGGCCATCGCCTGCCACGACGTCTCGCTGCGGAGCATCTCGCAGATGACCGCTGGTAGCGAGAGGTCGGGCCCGATTTCTGCGACGAGGACAGCGCGCTGTGCAGACCACGCCGGGCAAGCCCCGAGCGTGTGCTGCGCGGTGTCGACGTCGTTGCCGCACTCGTGGCAGGACGTGCTAGACTCCCTTCCGGCAACTCGGTGAAGGTAGCTGCCGAAGCAACCATGCCCCGACAGCACCTGAGTCAGCCGGAAGGTGAGCACGCCGTGCGTTCTTGTGATCCAGCCCGAGAAATTGGGGCGGATACCATCAATGGTCCACACGCCTGCAGTTGGGCTGTCAAGCCGTTGCCGCCAGGCTCTCAATGTGGACGCTTGGGCTCTCTCCCTCCAACGCCGGACCATATCTGGCGGGGGTCGATGGCCTTCAATACGAATTGCAGCGCTGCGCCTGTAAATGGTCGACAGTGCTTTTGCATCTAGGTCCCATGGTGGGGTACCTGCCATGGCGGATGCAGCCTCACCAGACACGGTCCGGTAGCCACGCACTACTTTAATAGCCATCACTCGTTGAGCGCGGCGCAATACTGCCGAGTTTTTTGGTGACAGCGTATCTGCCCATACCGGTGACCCATACAAGGCCATGGATCTTACGACCCCAGTGTACAGTCGGCGACATGACACACTGGGGCCCCCGAGATTAGGCAGGAGTCGGCTGAGCGCCGCCGCAGCCCCGATGATTTTCGGGTAAAGGCGGTTAAAGTGCTCGCCGAATGACCACTTGCTATCCAGCTCCAAACCGAGATACCTCATGTGAGCTTTAACGTCTATGCGCACGTTGTTAATTAAAATGTGCGCTCCGCTTGGGGGTCTCTGACGATGGCCGTAGAATAGCATGGCCTCCGTTTTGGCCAACGCGACTTTTAGTCCCAACGACTCAATGCGGCCTACAGTAAGCGTCGTGCCAACAGTGGCAAGGCGCGCCGCCTCCGAGTAGTTATTCCCACGAGCCATGACCAGGGTGTCGTCCGCGTAACAGACGACCCTTAGACCCGTAGGGAGTGCGCCTCGGAGCACCCAATTGTACCCGATGTTCCACAGGAGTGGGCCCAGCACCGACCCCTGTGGAACACCGCGTGCCATGGTTCTCCTAATAAGGTTGCTGTCTCTGTCCAGGCACAAGATGGTCCGGTCGCGAAGGTAATGCGCGACTATTTTTCTCAAGTACAGAGGGACGCAATGGTATCTTAGGGCCTCGTCTATACAAGAGAAGGGTAGGGTGTTGAAGGCATTGGCTATGTCTAGCGACACAGCCATAACGACCCTACCCCTCGACACGGCCTCCTCTGCGAAGGTCTTCACGCAGAGAATGGCGTCAATGGTCGACCTGTTCTCTCTGAAGCCATATTGGCATTCGGAGAGGTTCGGCCCCGTTTCGTTCAAATGCTGAACGATGCGGGTGGATATAATACGCTCCAAGAGCTTCCCCGCCTCGTCCAGCAGGACAATTGGTCGATAGGATGTCGGGTGATTCGATGGTTTGCCCGGTTTGGGCAAGAGTACCAATCGACCAGACTTCCAGACTGAGGGGAATCGCCCCGATGAAAGGCAGAGATTAAAAATTCCCCTAAGACGTTCCTCTAGTATAGCGAGAGCAAGCGCCAGAACCTTTCCGGGTACACCATTTGGGCCCGGGGCGGTGTTTCTCTCGCGAAGCCTTCTGGTGACGAGGTCCATCTCTCCATTGGTAACTGGTGGAGGGAGATTACAATCGCTCTGCTCGGTTGTTGAGGGAGGTACCATTAACGGTGCGACATGTTCCGTCTGCTCTGGAAAGAGAGCGGTTATCACCGAATCGAGAAGTTGGGGGCTGAGAGTTTCGGTGACCGGGGGACCCTGACTACACAGTTTATTTCGTACCGTGCGATACGGGCGACCCCACGGGTCAGCATCCAGCTCCTCCAACCATCTTTCTCGTGCTGCCGATTTCGCGTCATTAATGGCGACGCGAAAGGTGTGAAGCGCTTCCTTGTACGAGGTGTTAAGCTGAGACTCGCGATCCTCTGTCCAGCCTGGACGTCGTCTGCGGAACCTTATGAGGGCCCTGCGTCGAGAGATGCAGATGCGACGCATGACAGCGAGCTCCGATGACCACCAGAAGACCTGGCGCTTAGGTGGGCGGCGCGAGGTTCTGGGCATCGAAGAGTCACAAATGCGTGACATGGACTCCTCAAATTTCTTGGCCGCATCGTCCACCCCTGTCGTAAGAGAGTGTGACTGGGTAAACCAGTCCTCGACTAGGGCGGACTCCTCAACAAGGTCGCGGCTTAGCTTAGTCAGCGTCCAGCGTGGAAAATGTGACACTGGAACGCTAGCGTTCAAATTGCCGTTATTAATGACAGTGCCTGTAGAGGGGGCTATATCGAAAGTCACGTAAAGGTGGTCCGAGAGAGTTTCTGCTTCCGTGCGGACCCTCCAATTGATTACGTGCGTGGCGAGAGCGGGGGTAGTAAACGTGACGTCTACTATAGACCCTCCCCGCTGTCGCACGCAGGTGTTGACTGACCCGCGGTTAAGAACCACAAGGTTCGATACCACCATCCATTCTTCCACCGAAACACCACGTACGTCAGTGGTGGGGGAACCCCATGCAGATGACTTTGCATTGAGGTCCCCCAACACAATGGTTTGGTGGGGCGCCGCACGCTGGACTGCAGCGCCAACTAGGGACAGAAAATTGTCGAATTCAGAGAGGGGGCGATTTGGGGAGAAGTACACACCAATAAGAACTATGTCTCCCCATTTCGCCGAGACAAATCCATGGCCCCGCTCCAAGATGGTCAGGGGCGGGGACCTAGACGACGTCGATCTGACGATAACGACCAAATTGTCCAAATCAGGGGCATAGTTAGTGTTGCCAGGCGGAGAGAAGTATGGTTCCGCTACTACCGAGACGTCGATGAGCCACTCTGACATGGTTTGCAGAAGCAGGTCCTGCGCACCACCAGAGTGGTTCAGATTGCCTTGGAGGACGCGTTTTGGGTGTAAAATGTCCATTACGCGTCCGTTTGCATTTCTTCTGCAGGCGGTGCTGCCTGCTCAGTCTGTACTACTGCAGTTTTAACGGCCTGGGTCTTGGGGCTCGCTTTTTTCGATCTGGAGGGCAAAGGCGCCTTGCAGCTTTTGCCTCTTATGATATGTCCAGCCGGGCGCTTCAGTTCTGCACATATGGCACAGTGTGGCTCGGCAGTGCAGGATACCGCCTTGTGGCCCGGTTTGCCGCAACGGAAACACAGCTCGCTGCGATCTACTTCGGCTGGACACCGTTGTTTGGTATGTCCAATGTCCAGACAACGGTAACACTTTAACTGGCGTAGCTCTTGTGCATGAACGCGCGCCGAGCTCCACCCGACCAAGAGGCGCCCGGTCTCCAACATCGTCTTAACAGACCCTACGGGGCATCTCACCCACACTGTGCCGAGTCCGTCACGTCCCTTGCGGATCTCGCTCACAGTGATGTTTGCCGTGGAGCAACCGGTCTTCGACATTATTGCAATTTCGACCTCCCCTTTCTCCACGGAGTCATCAAGGCCCGTGATGCGCACCTCAGCGCACTTTGTGGGCGTTGTGACGCGGACGTCATCACCGACGAAGCAACTTTTCAATTTGTCGGCCACTAAGCCGGCCTTTTCTCTATTCTCAGAGGCCTCCTTGGAGACTGAGATCTCCAGGATGCGGGCTCCAGTGGCGGCCTCTTTGATCTTGAAACCTTCAGCAGAGAGGCCCAGCTCCTCCAAATTGAGTCCAGACCTCGCCTTTCTGATAACGTCCGCATATGAGACGCCGCGCTTTTCAGCTTCGGGGTCGATCGTGAGCACCACCGCGGCTGTGCGCGGCTCTCGCAATTTGGCGGTTTTCTTAGCCTTAGACTTGGCGGGCACCACCGTAACTCTACCCTGTTGACGCTGGGAAGGAGGGTTGTTCACGTTTGATTTAACGCCTTTTGCCTTCTTATTACGTGCCACTGTGACCCATTCGCCAGAGTCTGTGGCAGGTTTGGTAGCCTTTGTTGGCTCCATCGGTGCCGGTTTCTCGGCATTATTAGGTGTGGAGGCCTTTTTAGACACTTTTTGTTTTGCTGCCGCGGGTGCAGGTGTTGTTACTTTGGCATGTGCCTTGGTTTGGGCGACTGGCGCCTTAGCCGCGGCAGCTTGCCTCGTCTCGTGCGCAAGTTTAGGGCGTTGACGTGACGGTGGAGCCGGGGGCAGCCTCGCTTCGAGGGATTCGAAGCGGGCGTCTATTTTCCTGCCCACCTGCTGCAGAATAGCTCTGATGAGAGCCTCTTGGGATATCTCACCCTCCCGCAAAGGCTCAGGAGCATTGGTCTTGGCGGGCCGCGCTTGACGGACATCAGTCCGCTTCGTCGACAGCGGAACCGGTGGCAGCGTATCCAGCTCCATTTCTGTGTCCACAGTGCAGGACCCCTCGACTGTGTTCGGCACTAGAGCACTCACAGGAGCACGTGCCGTAGATTTGAGCTCGTGTACGACGAGTTTGAGCTCGTCCAACTCCTTTCGGAGTGCTTCAACCTCTGCCGAGAGGCGGGTGTTCTCCGTTGTAACACGGGTGTTCTCTGCGTTCACGCGGGAAAGTTCCGCGGCCAGTCTTTTGTTTTCATCTGACGCGGAACGCGTCTGAAGAGACTCTACGATAAGACCCAAGGAGCGAGTGGCAAGCTTCATGTCGCGCACCACGGTACCCTTCAAATTCTTGGACTTGCCAGCTGCTGTTGTGACAACGTCCATATAAAGCTTGGCACTTTGCGCAAGTTTATCTGCCGTCAAATCATCGATACGACCTTCCTCTAACTGAGGGATCGTGCGTGGCCTTGCCCCGTCCGCCTTCTTAAGGATTCTGTTGACCTCTTCCTCCAAGTCAACCTCCTCTGAGAGCTTGCAGCCCTTGTGATACTCGCCAGTTGTTGGCGGTCGCCCTTGCTTTTTCTTAGTTGGATCCTTCGGCACATTTTCTACGCTGGAATCTGAGGAATTGGATCCCTTTCTATGCCTTGGGCGTTTGGCCCTGGGTTTACAGATTGTGTCAGGCCCACTGCTGTAGGCCGAACCCATCTCAACTTCTGACGACCCACAGGAGTCATCAGCTTTCCCTGTCTTTACGCTCTCAGTGACCGATGTCACTGAGGCCCACCTTTCCAAACTTCTCTCCGAGCCGGAGCTCCTTAACTTCGGTAGTACAATTTTTAAAGTTTTTTTATTTATCAAATCCATACACGTCCCACGAGTATGGGGGAAAGGGTGGTCCATCTGAGCGGTGCCCCCTGCACCCAGATAACCCTAATACTCCCGGGGGGGCGGGCGGTACCCCGGAGTGGAAGCGCTAGTTGGTGGACTTACCCAGCCCACCACCTTAAGGCGCCCGTCACCACGCTTCAGAGTGACGGCTAATCGGTAGACCGAACGCTTTGGGGTTTTTTAACGAGGTATGCTCCTCTCAGGGCCAGCCAACAAAGGCAAGCCCCGCTGGTCCTGTGGGTGACATACAGGCTGCCAGCTCGCCCGACGGTAGGCCGAAGCCCATCCCCAATGACCACAAAATATGGCCACGGGGCCGCCGCGCCGCGAACCTTGAAGGTCCGCCATCCCACGCCGCCAGAAGACGGCCACTGAGTCAGCCAATGAAGGCGAACTCCGTCGGAGCCAGCCAGTTAAGGCAAGCGCCAGGATGGCGCTTCAGGGTGGGGAAACACCCCGCGCTCCGCAGAACTTGAAGTTCCGCCAACCACGCCGAGAACGGCCGCTGGCCCTAAAAAGGGCCCCCACAAAAGCGCGAATGCGCCACGGGCTGAGACGCCCCCACCAAATCCGCACAGGCGGAGCCGCAAGCCTTGAAGGCCCGCCATCCCACGCCGCCCAGAAGCGGCCACTGGCCCCCATAGAAAAAAAAGGGGGGCCCACCGCGCCAGTCTGTTGGCCAACTGCGTGTGTGTGAACCGACCAAAGGTGCCATTGCGAGCAATGACCCAAAGGTTCATGAACACACCCAACACAGCTGCCCAGGGTGCACCGTCCTGGTCGCTTGTTCCACCACCGTCCGCACCGGATGCAAGAGCATCAAGTACGGCAAGTGGTGAGCACAAACGCCAGGCTCGCGTGGAGGTCGACAGGCATCGCACCCCAACCTAACCTAACCTAACCTAACCTAACCTAACCTAACCTAACCTAACCTAACCTTTTTTTTTTTTTTTTTTTTACATCAGGAAATCCATTTACGGACATTTCCCCCGCTTGCGAGGCGAGGTACTCTTGTGGGAACCGACCGAAAGAACGGTCGATCGCAGCCATCCCCCACCGAAGTGGGAAACAACTGCGGACTCCCCCGACGCTAAGCGCTAGCCGCCTAGCGCCGGGTCCTACCCCCTAAAACCTGATGGCACCCTGCTGGCCCTTATGGAGGCATACCGGGTTCGACGCACGCTAAGGTGCGCCACTTCTCCAGTATGTCTCCGGGCATGCCCGACCTCGCGGGTCGGGCTCCCCCCGGCTCCTTGGAGCCGGGCCGGGGCCCGGCCCCCCTCCCTTGCCCTTTTCAGGGTAGGTTGGGGGGCCGGGTGCGCCTCTGGGGATTGCTCTAGGGTACCTGAGCAATCCCAGACGGGGGGCCCATGCCGACTGGCACCGGTGGCACACAGGTCGCCACCCGTGTGCGAGCCCCGCCGGGACGGTTGGAGACAAGGGAAGGACCGGCAGTCTAAGCTGCCAGCCTTCCCCGATCCCGCCGTCCCTGCCGTCTACGCCGGAGGGGAGCGGCTAGAGCATCCTCCTCCCGCTCCCTCTCCGCAGCCTCCTTCTGCAAGATCACCGTCTCGCAGAAGGAGGCGGCAGCCTTCCAGGCCCTCTCACTGCCAAGCATGGCTCGTACCATACTTGGCAATGAGAGAGCTCCACCTCCGAGCGCCGCAACCAGGGTGCGACGCTCGTTTTGCCAGGCCGGGCACTCCACTAAGGTGTGCTCGGCCGTGTCGTCGGGACAGTCGTCGCAGTGATGACACCGCGGCGACTCCTCCCGACGGGCAACGCGGTGCAGGTAGTGACCGAAGCAACCATGTCCGGTCAGTACCTGCACCAGGCGGAAGGTCAGGCTGCCCCGCTGGCGCCCTACCCACTCCTCCAACACCGGACGAATAGCATCAATCGTCCGGTGGCCAGCGGCTGGGAGGGCGAGTGCCTCGCCCCACCGGCGCAGAGCCTCCCTCTGCGCCTCGGCCCGGACCCGTTCTACCTCTTCCAGAACGGGTCTCTCTCCCCGCACCCTCGCTGCGACCCTATGCCGATGCACCTGGGCAAGCACCAGGGCATCAGCATCCCACGGGAGCGTGCCTGCTAGAACGCAGGCCGCCCCGTGGCTGACCGTGCGATATGCTCGCACGGCCCGGGTCGCAATGGCCCTCTGCGGTCTTCGCAAGAGGGCCCGAGTGCGGGAGTTGAGGCACTCCGCCCACACCGGGGCTCCGTACAGTGCCATCGACCGTATCACCCCGTGATACAGTCGACGGCACAACGCCTTCGGCCCCCCCACATTCGGGAGGAGCCGACCGAGTCCGGCTGCGGCGGCGCACAGCCGGGGAGCGAGGAGCCTGAAGTGCTCCTCGAACCTCCATCGGGGATCCAGGGTCAGGCCGAGGTACTTGATATGCACCTCGACGGGAACCTGAACCCCCTCCACCCGGACACGGAGCCCCGATGGGGTCCTGCGTCGTGGGGCATGGAACGCCATGGCCCTCGTTTTATCGAGGGCCACCTCCAGCCCCAGGAGGCGGATGCGTCGGACGACCATCGAGGTGCCGACCGACGCAAGGTGGACCGCCTCGTCCCACTCCCTCGCTTTCGCCGCGACAAGGGTGTCGTCCGCAAAGCAGACGACATCCATTCGCGGCAAGAGGGAGCCACGCAGGACCCAGTTGTACCCCAGGTTCCATAGGAGGGGGCCCAACACGGAACCTTGGGGCACTCCTGCCGCCACTGGCCACGATCGGACGCGACCCTCCGCGTCCTCGTACAGGACTGACCTGTCACGCAGGTAGTCTCGTACGAGGGCGCAGAGGTAGAGGGGCACTCTGTGAAAGCTGAGCGCCGCCTCTATGCACTCATGGGGGATGGTGTTGAATGCGTTCGCGATGTCCAAGGACACCGCGATCGCCACCTCCCCCCGTGCGTAGGCCACCTCAGTCCACCTCTTGAGGTGGAACCTAACCTAACCTAACCTAACCTAACCTAACCTAACCTAACCTAACCTAACCTAACCTAACCTAACCTAACCTAACCTAACCTAACCTAACCTAACCTAACCTAACCTAACCTAACCTAACCTAACCTAACCCCCCCCCTTGGTGGAGAGACCTTGTCGCGGTGGGGGGGCTTAAGAAGGGAGGACCACACAGTTTATTGCCGCGAAGATCTGGCTGCCAACAACATCGGCATTTCCTCCCTTCAACTAACTAACAGCTCCACACTAAACGGTTGTTCGAAAGAGCGACCCTTGAGGGACTTTACGCCAGTCCCTCAGTCCGTAGCCTATCCTACCATTGACAACGACCCCCATCTAAGGCGTCCATGGGGGTATGTCGTTGGTCGTGGATGGAGCGGAGGCTTGCCTTAATTGGTCGGCCACGTCAAGGAAAAGACTATAAAACCCGGGAGAACACCCGTTAAAACCTTCGGATACCAGGCGACCTCCGAAGTATTTAGCCACTCCCCCGGAATGGGCGTCACCCGGGGGGTTAACCCTAATCGACCCCACTCGTGGGACTTTTATGGAGAGTTCAATTAAAAAACAAAACGAAAACCTTTCTACTACAACGACTTATGCGATGAATATGGAAAACGAAAATGCACATGATATGGTAACCCAAGATTATTTCAAGCCGCCTGGAGCACCAGTCAAAACAAGACCTTCTCGACCAAAATCAAAATTACCCAATAATAGGATTACGGTGCCTCCACTTAGTTATTCTGATGATGACCTAGAACTGTTTTATGATCCTGACAATGCGGAGGCTGATGCATACCTACAAGCTCTGCTAAAAGTTCGCGAGCAAATATCAGTTATTCTCCAGCAAGTAGACGAGAACAGATCAGTTACTAGAGATAATAAAACTAACATCAAAGCTGCTCTTGAAGTTATGACTAAGGCGGTGGACCAGTCATTGGACAAAAGGGCAGAAATAGGATCACAAAAATCACAAAATACAATACCTAAAAAATCAGTTGAAATAACTCATCAAGATATAAATTCTATCCAAAAAACTATTAGGGAAACAATTAAGGAAACAATAAAACATACCATTAATAATAATAATTCAATTGACAAAAATGTAAATAATAAGAATAACAGTAAAGCGGCCTCATATGCCCAAGCAACAAGTTTCCCAAAACTACCGAAAACAAAGGACACGAATGATAAAAAGACATCGAACCCTGCAATCATTGTGACGATTGCAGGAGCAAAAACTAAAAAAGACGCTCTTAATACGTGGAAAGAAAACATCTCTTTCCGCAAAGAAAAGTTTTTACCAACCAAAATCGTCAATATCAAGGAAGATAAACTTAAAATAGAATTTCAAAATCAAGACCAAGTTAAAAAAGTCATAAATATAATTAGTCAGAAAAACAACTCTAAAATTGCTGCTGAGCCAATAAAAAAGTTACAGCCTATGTTTATACTTAAAGGGGTTTCAAAGGAAATAAAGCCTGAGGACCTAACTAACATTTTAATAGACCAAAATGATTGCTTTGATGGCGTTGCCTCTTTTGCAGCGGAAACGAATCTAAAACTCTGCTTTCTTAAAAACAATAAAAATGAAAACTTATACAACGTTGTCTACAGAGCTTCCCCTGCGTACTGGAACAAGGCAATTGCAGCAGTTCGACTGAACGTGGACCACTCTAGGGTGCATATAGAGGAGTATACTGCACTTATGCAATGTTACAAATGTCTACAATTCGGACACTCCAAAAGTAGATGCCCAAACGAAAACGACAATAACTGCTCCCATTGCAGCTCAAAACAACACTGCTATGCACAGTGTCAACACAAAAAAGATATATCCATGACCAAATGTTATAACTGCGCCAATAACAACAGTAAATTTAGTAAAGATAATCCAACAGACCACTCGGCCACTTCACAGTCCTGTCCGATACTCGTAGCTATGAGAGCTAGAGTTGCAGAGAAAACAGATTATGGCACACACTAAAAAGTTCTTCAAAAATAAAACCCTAAATTGTATCCAATTAAATTTTGCGCGTAGTGGTCATACCTTAAACGAATTTATCAATTTTAATAAAAATGTAGAAGCTGATTTAATATTAATTACAGAACCATACACAGGTAATTCTTCCTTTGCTAAGCCCATAGATGGATATACAATATATCAAAATTTAAGTAAAAATAATCAGGATAACAATAAGACCAAATCTGCTATTGCAGTTAAAAACAATACAGTTAGTGCTATCCTTGTCAACTCAGCTTCCACTGACAATCTAGTTATTATACAGGTTAAAGACAATACTAGAAAATCCTTCTTCATACATTCGGTGTATATTGAACCAAGGAGAGATGATAATAGAACACTTGATAGACTGGAATCTTTTCTTGCAGCAAATCCAAACTCGATACATTTAATTACAGGAGACTTCAATGCCTGGAGCACAGTATGGGGCTCTAGAACAAATAATAGTCGAGGTGATTTTATCTCTAATATGGCAATAAGACATGGGCTAACAATATGTAATCAGGGATCTGAACATACCTTTTTCACAGTTACACATGGAAGAGTCAGAACATCGCACATTGATCTGACGATGATAACAGACAATAGTAATTGCATAAATATAGATAACTGGCAAGTTTTGCCAGAGGCAGTAACACAGTCCGACCATAGAGCAATAAGTTTTAAAATAAGAATAGGCAGGAGTATTGAGTTGACAAGAAATGTCAAAACATCTACATGGAAATACGATACAAGCAAAAATAACTTCTGGAACAATGATAAGAAATTAGAATTTAAACATGATCTACTCAGAAATGTAAATAATAATGATTCAGAAGCAACTAGAATACTTAGCTTTAATAAATTAGATTTAGAAGAATATATAGTTAAATTCAATATAGCAATAAATAAAACATGCTCAAAAAACTTACCCAGATCCAAAGGTCCTCCACGAAGGCCGCCCTGGTGGAGTTCGGAGCTCGACGACCTGAAACAAAAAGTAATTATCAATCACCGTAAATTAAGTAAAGCAGTACATAAAAATCTACCGTTAGATAGTCTACTAAATGAAAAGAGAGAAGCAAAAGATAAATATGCCAAAGCTATACAAGATGCATCTAATAAAAGTTTTAAGCAGTTCTGCGATAAGCAAGCCAAGGAGGATGTATGGTCGGTTACGAACAGAATTATCCGTACGAGACCGATCACACAGCCACCAGCTACACTAAAAAAGCCAGACGGATCGCATACAAAGGACTCAGAAGAGACAGCTCAATATTTTGTCGAAGGTCTTTTTCCATCCGATACCCCTGACAGCGCCGAACAATCTGTTATAAGGGAAAAAATGTATTACTTACCCGATACAAACAATGATAAAGAATTCACAAAAATAGAGATTTTAGAGGCGATCAAAACAATTAACTGTCGAAAGGCTCCAGGTCACGATGGCTTTACGGCGGATATTTGCCTAATTGTTGCTGAAACGTGCCCCCTAATAGTGGAGAGTATATTTAGAAGAGCCTTCCAACTTGAATATTTCCCGAAGATCTGGAAGAGGGCTGTAGCCAAAATTATACCTAAACCAGGTAAGGACAATTATTCAAGCCTCACATCTTATAGACCTATAGGCCTACTTCCAGTTTTCGGGAAGGTATATGAGAGGCTTCTGATGAATCGCCTTATGCATTATATATATGTTAAAGATTGTGACGTAGACAAACAATTTGGTTTCAAGCTCCAAAAATCTACAGTTATGGCACTTAAGCAGGCTATCGACATTGTGGAGTGCGCCAAAAGTGACCGGCAGCAGGTAGTAGCTGTATCACTGGACATAAAGGGCGCGTTCGACAATGCATGGTGGCCTTCTATATTCCAGAGACTGACAGAAATAAAATGTCCTAGAAACATCTACGCCACTTTAATTGATTATATGAAGGACAGGGAAGTGGTCATCAGGCTGGCGGACACAGAGATCACACGAGGGATGACCCGCGGGTGTGTGCAGGGCTCGGTCTGTGGTCCAATTATGTGGAACCTGATCTTGGACAGCCTGCTGGCGACTAATCTGCCCCCAGGAATACATTTACAGGCCTATGCTGATGATCTATTATTAATAGCACATCATAAAAATATTAATACATTAGAAGCAAACATAAACAACGCACTTAATAAAATCACGAAATGGGGAGAAGACAACAAACTTAAGTTCAGTACCGAGAAAACTCAAATAATTTCATTCACCAATAAATCAAAGAAAATAAATATTAAAATAAATAACGATAATCTTAAATTTAGTAACTTCATCAAATACTTAGGAATTTATATAGACTCGAAATTAACATATACTAAACATGCACAAGAAACAATAGATAAATGTAAAAAGATATACAACAAACTAAAAATATTTGTACGTCCCACATGGGGCGTCCAGCCGGAAAATGTGAGAATTATATATAATCAGGTTATTGTACCAATTATAACATATGGAGCGTGTGTCTGGAAAGACGCGCTTAAATATAAATATATAAACAAACTATTCCTATCATTTCAACGGTCTTTCTGCATTCAAATTACTCGTAGTTTCAAAACAATAAACACTCCATTGTCTATAACACTATCTGACCTCCCGCCTCTCCCATCTCAAATCTTAGCCATAGCAGACATTGAAATAACGAAGTTAAACCTTACAACTAAACACCTCCCCTTAGACGTCACTCTGGAGAAATTCGCTCACCCTAAGCTTAGACTCCATCCGGCAGAGCGCAAACCAATAGATTACCAATTGGCGAACGATCAAGATGAGCTTAATAGAATCTTAGTATCTCGTCCTGAAATTACACACCAGGTGTATACCGACGGCAGCAAACAAGACAATCAGGTCGGTGCTGCAGTCGTTATACACCTGCCTGATGGCGAGATTGACAAAAAACTAATTAAACTGCATGGCTCCTGCTCAGTATATCAGGCTGAACAGATTGCCATCAAAACCGCATGCAGATGGATCTGTGAAAGACGGGTATCAGCATTTGTTATAACTGACTCTCTATCCACTCTCCAAGATTTAGCCAACCCTCATTCTTTTAACCCACACACGGTTGATACATTTCGCAATATCTCCATTGCGGAGGCCACAGGAAATAAAATTATTTTTGTTTGGGCAAAAGCCCACAATGGTATAAGTGGTAATGAGATGGCAGACCAGACGGCCAAGGAGGCTGCGTCCTCACATATTGCTGTCCAATATAGCAGATTTCCCATCTCATATCCAAAGGAAATTAATAAAAAATCAATGAACACGGATAAAGAGAAAATTTACGACGAGCCTAATAATTGCAAGTACACCAAGGTCATGTTCCCTACATATAGATCCCTTACTAATTTTCTTTCAAAAGTCCCTTTATCCTTTTCAATTACACAGTTCCTCTCTGGGCATGGATACAACAAAGAATACCTACATCGGTTTCACATTACCTCCGATCCATACTGTCCTTGTGATAATATCTCCATTCAGTCCTTCTATCACCTAATATATGTCTGTCCTAGATTCTCGTCTTCTAAGCATGACCTTGATACATTGTGTAAAATATATGATTTTGAAATTGATAATATTGAGCAAATTATAAGTAAAGATGAAACCATTAAACTTTTCGTTAAACACATAAAATATATTGTTGATAACCTGAAAGCTTTTAATAATACATAACTCAAAGACGAGCCTGTTCTCTGAAATATTTGATTAATTCTAAAAATAAAACCTAAAATAAATTATTATTATGTATACATTATATATTTGAATAAACAATACCTACATAAATAATATATATATTTAAATAAACAATATATGTAGATATATAATATATATAAACAAATTTAAAAGTATAAATTAATTTATACATTCAATAAAAAACAGATTTTTCAAAGATTGAAATTTATACATACAAATGATTTCTAAATAATTTAACCCAATTTCTCAAAATGATAAAAAGTCCTAAATAAATGCATGCCAAATAATTTTTAAATATTTAATAAAATAATCTCTTGAAAACTCTGTACTTGTCAATGCAGTCCGAAAGCGTTGACAGAGTACAGTGGTAAACAATAGCCGCTTTAACTCTTTAAAAAAAAAAAAAAAAAAACCTAACCTAACCTAACCTAACCTAACCTAACCTAACCTAACCTTTTTTTTTTTTTTTTTTTTTTTTTTTTTTTTACGTTGGGAAATGCGTTACGCATACCTCGTGCCTGGGAAGACACGAGGTTATGTGGGACTCTCCCCGCAGAAGGCGGGGCATACCCACTAAAACCCAACGACGCCCCTCACTGGCATCTCGGCGCGGTGGCGACCGCGGCCGTCGCGCCTCCCCCGTCAAATGACAGGGAGGGCGCGCCGGCCGCGGGCGCGTCGCTGCCTGACGAGGCCGTGGGAACCCTTACGGACACTTCCACGACCCCGCCGATGCTTGCTCGCCTAAGGCGAGCCCCTCTCACCTCCCCAAAAGGCTGGAGAGGCCGGCGATGCCCCGGGGCGTCCGGGGCATCGGCGACTGATGGTGACCGATGCAATGCAAGACTCGGGCTTCCCAGGCCCGGGTCCCGCTGGTCACCGACAGGAGGAAGCAGACGAGCAAACTGTCGCCTTCTCCGCCCAGGTCTTCGACGGCGGCATGGGTCAGCCTGGGGGTCATCTTCCCTGGCCCGCTCCGCCATCTCCTTCTGCGTCATGACTTCGACGCAGAAGGAGTTTACAGCCTCCCACGACCTGTCACTCTCGAGCATGGACAGAACCACGCTCGAAAGCGAGAGGTCGTCTCCAATAATGGTGGCGAGGGCACCGCGCTGTGTCGAAAAACCAGGACACATCTCCAGCGTGTGCTGGGCGGTGTCCTCATCGGCCCTGCAGTGGTGGCACCTGGAGGTCGCCTCTCTTCCGATGCGGTGCAGGTAGCGGCCAAACGAGCCGTGGCCGCTAAGCACCTGCACCAGATGGTATGAGAGGGCCCCATGCCGCCGTTCCGCCCACGTGGTGAGGAGGGGGCTCAAGGCCTCTACGGTCCTACGAAGGGTGTTAGAGACCGGCCCACGGAGGAGACTCCCTAACTCCTCAAACCACGAGCGGAACATTTCAATACGTGCCCCTTCCAGGGCGGCGACCCTTTCCACAGGCGCCATTCGGCGGTCCGTGGCTCTCGCCTCCGTGCGTAGCCTATAGGCCGCCGCAAGGACGTGGGCGGCCAACTCCCACGGAGGTGTGCCGGCGATTATGCACGCCGCCGTGTGGGACACCGTGCAATAGCCTCTGATGGTCCTCAGCGCCATTGCACGTTGCGCCCTATGGAGGCACGCAACGGCGCGAGGACCGAGAGCATCGGCCCAGATTGGAGCACCATACAGGGCCATGCTCCGCACAATGCCCGCGTAGAGACGGCGGCAGCTTGGGCTCGGTCCCCCCATGTTGGGTAGGAGGCGCCCAAGGGAGTCGGCCGCGCTTATGAGCCTGGGTTCGAGGCGCCGGAAATGCTCCTCGAACCGCCATCGTCCGTCAATAACAAGCCCCAGATACTTGAACTGGGGCTTAAGTGGCACGGGGACACCGTCCACAACGATCTCCGTTCCGGCCGGAGGACGTCTTCGAGGCCCATGGAAGAGGAGGGCCTCGGTCTTCGTGAGGGCCACTTTTAGGCCGAGCGACCCGATCCGACGGACAACCAGGGTTGCATACACCGAGGCCAGCCGTAGAGTCTCTTCCAGGTCCCTTCCCCTGATGGTAATGAGCGTGTCATCTGCGTAGCAAAACAGCCTGACACGCCGGGGGAGGGCACAACGCAAAACGTGATCGTAGCCGACGTTCCATAACAAGGGCCCCAAGACAGACCCCTGAGGAACGCCGCGGGACATGCTGTGGCGGCCGACCTGACCACCTTGTCCCACAAAGAGGACGTCCCTGCCCTCGAGGTAGTCCCCAACCAACCGAAGCAGGTAGCGCGGGACCCCGTGATAGCGCAGGGCCTCCGTGATCGCTCCAAAGGGCAGGGAGTTGAATGCATTGGCGATGTCCAAGGACACCGCCAACACCTGTTCGCCTCTGTCTGTCGCCGCACTTACCATATCCTTCAAGTCTGACAGGGCGTCTATAGTAGACCGCCCCGTCCGGAATCCGTACTGAGTCGGCGACAAGTCAGGACCCACCTCCGTGAGGTGCTGGATGAGTCGAGAGGCGATCAGCCTCTCAAAGACTTTGCCGACCTCGTCCAGCAACACTATGGGACGGTACGCTGAAGGATCGCTTGCTGGCCTTCCATCTTTACGCAGCAAGCACAGCATACCGTCCTTCCATATTTTCGGGAACTGTCCAACGCGGATACATGCATCGAACAGCTCCCGAAGACCATCGCCCAAATGGGTTAGCGAGAGGCCCACGACTCTGGCCGGTACCCCATCAGGACCCGGGGCAGTTCTTTTGCCCTTGAGGCGAGCGACGGCCTCCCGAAACTCCTCATCGCCCACCGGGGGAGGATCGCTTTCCTCCTCAGCCGCCCTTTCGCCGCTTGGCACTGCCATGCGCGGCGGGACGAAGGCGGCGGCGGGGGGAAACAACCCAGCCACGACTTCCCCAAGAAGTTGGGGGGCCATGGTTTCCGTGAGGGGAGCTCCGCGCGCTCGGAGTTGGTTGCGCGCGGTTTTAAACGGTCGCCCCCACGGATCCTGGTCAAGGCCCTGCAACATTTCTTCCCTGGCGCTCTCCTTCGCCCGGGAGATGGCGGTCTGCAAGGTCTTTTTTGCCTCCCTGTAATCGCCATATAGGCGTGTCTCCTCCTCCTCGCTACGTGATCGCCGTCTGCGGTAGCGGGTGTAGATACGCCTTTTGGTGGCACAGGCCGACCGGAGACTGGCGATATCGCTCGACCACCAATATACTTCGCGACGGTCCTTCGGAGGGCGCGCTCTGGGCATAGAAGCCTCGCACACCTCCGTCAGGGCGTCGCGAAGTCGACCCGCAGCCTCGTCGACGTCCGGGCCATCCATGGGACGGGAGCACCAGGCCTGAACGAGGGCTGCCTCCTCCGCCAGCTCCTTATCGAGGCGGCTCAGGGCCCAACGGGGGCCTAGACGACCGTCAGAAGGTTGTGTAACCCGACCAGGACGGGGGGTGGTAGTCTCGAACCGAATGTAGCGGTGGTCCGAGAGACTCTCCACCCCTGTGACAACCCTCCAGTCGACGATTCTGCGTGCGAGGGCAGGGGTCGCAAACGACACATCGACCACCGAACCGCCCCGTTGTCGCACGCAGGTGTGAGTTGTCCCCCTATTAAGGAGGGACAGGCCGCACGCGATCGCCCACGATTCCAGGGCTTGACCGCGAACGTCAGTGGCCGGGTTGCCCCAGAGCACAGACTTGGCGTTCAGGTCGCCTAAAAGAAGGACCTGGGCTGGGTTGGCTCTTCTGACGGCGGCCCCCAGGACCCCGAGAAAGACCTCGAAGTCTGAGAACGGCCTGTTGGGGGAAAAGTATGTCCCGACGATAGAGAGCCCGCCCCACGACACTACGACGTAGCCTGCGCCCCTTTCCCGAAGAACAGGGGGAATGAATCCCGGGGCACGCCGAACCACGACGGCGACGGAGCCATTGCAATCCCCGGCCCAGTTCGGTAGGTCCGGGACCATGTAGGGCTCCGCAAGAACAGCAATGTCTATTGACCACTCCGCCAGTACTTGCAGCAGCAGATCTTGTGCTCTGGCGGCGTGGTTGAGATTCCCTTGGAGGAAGTTGTAATGGAGACTTAAATCCATCAAGTTTCCATTACAACCTCCTGCCGCTCGACGGAAGCCGGCGGGCCTTCAGCGGGAGTTGGCGCCACTTTTTTATTTAATGTGGGGTCCTTACCCTTTGACTGGGGGGGATTGCATTTCCTCCCACCCATAGAATGGCCTGCGGGCCTTTTGGCGGCGGCACAGACGGCGCAGTGGGGCTCCGCGCTGCACTCAAAACCCTTGTGGCCGTCCTTTCCGCACCGGAAGCAGAGGTTGCTCCTGTCTGTTTTGGAGGGACACCTCTGGCGAGTGTGGCCCGTCCCGAGGCACCGGAAGCACCGCATTGGGCGGCTCTCCAGTGCCTTGACCTGGGCCGAGCTCCAGCCTACAAGGAGCCGCCCCTCCACAACCTTCTTCGCGACGGCCACAGGGCATTGGACCACACAAGCACCTTGACCGCCCGGTCCAGCGCGTATTTCGCCGACCTTGATTTGGTCGGCGCCGCAGTCACCCTTTTTGGCGAGGGCCGTCGCTAACTCCGGCTTTGTAATGGAGTCGTCCAACCCGGAGACCCTAAGGTCAACACATTTTGTGGGCCGGACGACTTTGGCCACGCCATTCAAGGCCTCCTGTAGTTTGGAGGCCAGCGCATCCGCCTTTTCGGCGGCTTGGGCACCTGGAATTTCAATAATGCGGGCGCCGGCCGCAGTCTGGCGGCACGTCATTTTGTCGATGCCCAGTTCATCGAGCTTTATTGTCTGACGTGCCTGCCCCAGGACCTGCCCATACGTGGCACCTTTTTCAACAGCCGCGGGGTCTAACGTTACGACCACCGCAGCCGTTTTTGGGGGCGCCAGCTTTGGGGTGGAAGGCTTGGCCTTGCTGCCCTTCTTGGTTGATGTGGACTGGCCACGGGGCGGTGCAACCTTAGCCACGTCTGCGAAACTGGCTGATTTTCGGCCAGATGGTGGCTGTTCCTCAACAGGAGGAATGTTCTGCTTTCCCTTCCTCCTCTTTTTCCGGGACTCCGCTACGGTCCACTCCTGCTCGGCCTGGGTCGCCGACTCGACTGGCACCGAATTGGGCACCGGTTTGGGCGCCGGAGCTTGTCGGGAGTGGGACAGGACCGCAGCGGGAGCCGCCTGTTTCGTGGCCGGCTTTTTGGTCGTGGCCTCACCAGCAGGCTTAGAATTGGCCGGCTGTTTGGCAGGCTTGCCCACACGTGCTGCTGTCGATTTGGCAGAAGACTTATCGGAGGCAAGAGGGAGCCTATAGTCCTTATTTCCCTTTTCGGGAGGAAGGCGGTCCCTAAGGCCCTCGAAGCGAGCGTCTAGCATGAAGCCGACGGACCTCATTATTTTGGCCTCGAATGCTTCGAGGGCCGGATCACCAGCGGCTTTTACTTTTGGGGCCGCGCGAGTGGGAGCAGCGGCCGGCCTGGTAACGGAGGCACTGGTCGGGGAAGGAGGAACGGCCTCCACATCTGCCACTGCCTCGACAACGTCCATGTGGTCGCTGCTTTCAGCGACCGTGCTTCTCCGTGGGGAGGGCTTGTCAATGCTCTTCTTGAGTGCGAGGAGTTCGGCCCTCATCTCCTCCATCGCTCGGCGGAGATCTGCCACCTCTTTCTTGAGGGCCACGTTTTCCGCCTTCAGAGTGCGGTGGTCTACGGTGATAGATTTCTGAGCCACCACACGGAAGGAGTCTTCGATAGAGGCGGCCGCGTCCTTCAACATTTTCTGGAAGGAGCCGCTCAGGTGTGACGACTTCCTCGAAACCTCTAAAATGGTTTTGCAGTCCGCCTTTACCACCTCCTCAATGTCGAGGGCGGTCTTTTCCGGCGGATCTGCAACAGAAATATCTGACAGGGAGGAGGCGCGTGCCTCAAAGAACTTGGCACGTGTCTCGTACGCCTTCTTGCCCATTTCATATATTTCGCGGTCATAGCGGAGCTGAAGAGCCTCCTTATCGGCCGCTGCCGCCTCCCGTTTCGCCTGGGCGTATCCCACAAATTTCCCGCTGTTGGGGTCGCAACGTTGCCCGCGCCCCGCTCCGGACGAGTCCGATTTAGGCCGGGAGAGAGCGCGTCCATTGTGCTCCCCGACACCGGAGCCAGAGTCAGTACCGGAAGAAGATGCTCCCTTCTTTTTCCTGTACTTCTTTCGATGCTTCCCGCTAGTAGTGGCGGCGTCAGAGTGGTCACCACCACGACAGATGGTATCGGAGGGAGAAACCACCGACCGATATGACTTGCTCGACGACTCGTCCGAGTCGGAGACCTTTCTCTTAACAGAGGACGAAATCGTCGACCCTGCTTCACTCCTTATATCCTGGTCCATGCGGACCAGCTTCACCTCACAAGTATTTACATTATTTATAAGACTTAACCTAGAACTATGTACAGAACTATTTACAGACGACGCCGCCGAACCACTGCGCGATCGCGCAGGCGTCGACGCCACACTCCTAGAGCGGAGCTCCCTCCCAACAAACGCCTCGGTAGTATATTTATCACCAGACGGCCCGGATACCGCCTGGCGCCCGCTCTCAACGGGTTCGCATGATACGTCATCAAGTGACGAGGCGGAACTCGGTTTAGCCGACCCCAAACACGAACGGCTGCCCGTAGCCACCTTGCGTGGTCCTGCGGGGGGGATTGGTACCCCTTGGGGAATTGTGTTTTTTAGACCGAATTCCATTATGTTTGTCATTTTAAGGCATGACTGCCTGCTCACCCACAAAACATCTTCAAACGATAAACTAAAGAAACAGTAGAGAAGAAACGAAGGAGAAAATATATATGAATAGATAACAAAATAAGATATATACGGATAAAATAGACAGAGAAAAACAAAAGACAGAATATATAATGGGAAAATAGGGGCTAGCGACCGGGCTTGACCCCCCGGCCACACAGTCCATCGCCACCCCATAGCTTAGACTTGGGGTCGGTGGCGGCAAAAGCCGTTGTATGCCAAAAAGCAGACCACCGAAAACCACTTTGCTGTTTCGGGCACAGCAGCCCAAACACCCACTCCGCGCTAGGGACCGAGACTACTCCCCCGGCCATCCAGCCCATCGGCACGCTCCGAACCTTGGGCTTTCGAGGATTTTTTATTGAGGTTTACTCCTCTCGACCCGGACAAAAGCCCCGCCGGTCCCCGGCCCCTCAATTGGGGTAACGGGTTGCCCGACACGTCCCCGGAGTTCGGAAGACGTGCCGCGCACCTACATCCCGACCGCGCTCTGATTAGCAGAGTACGGCGGGAGCAGGAGCAGTTGCTGTCCGCGCCGACCGAAGCCGGTACCCCCCATATCTGGGGGGCGTTCCCCTATCCGCAACCCGGGGACGCGTCCGATAGCGATACTGCTGGATCGCTTCCCTCTCCACAGGGAGAAGGCGGAAACCTAACCTAACCTAACCTAACCTTTTTTTTTTTTTTTTTTTTTTTTTTTTTTTTTTTTTTTTTTTTTTTTTTTTTTTCGCAGGGGAATGCATTTACGCACTTCCTACCCGATTTGGGAAAACCGGGAAGGGGTATGTGGGACTCCCGGGCAACGATGCCCGTCCTACCCACTAAAACCCTGCGTTGTTTCGACGCGCTACATTGGCACTACTGCGGGATCACTTGTTGCATTCACCACAGCAGCGTCGCAGCGAGCCCTTTGGCGAGCTCTTCCGCAAGGTGGGATGGAATACTCTCGAAACAAAGGAGAGTATCCCTCGTCGCAGAGACCGTGCAATGCGAGTGCCTATCCCATCGACACCCGCTAGCCTCTACTTGGCGGTGGCAGACGTTAATCCGCCCGCCGAGACAGGCTGCCCCGGAGTATAGACCCCGAGGCAGCCCGCCCCGACGGTCCCCTGCCTTGTCCCGAAGAGGACGCAACAGGGGCCATCGCCTCCCGCGACCTGTTAGCAGCGGGGGCCGAGGAGGACGGCCTTAGCCCATCCCCGCCTCCCCCGCCACCAAGAGGTCTACCTCGCGTGCCGCGCCTCAGCTGCTGTAAGCAGCTTCTACTGCCCGCCGTGTGACTGGCCGGTAAACCGGCTTCCTCGCACGGCGCGCAGTGAGGCGCAGCCGAACACTCAGCGGCCTTATGGCCCGATCGACCGCAGCGAAGACAGACATCACTGCGGTCGACTGCCGACGGGCACAGCGGTCTGGTGTGCCCCACACCAAGACAGCGGTGGCACATCATCGGCCGAGGCTCTGCCACGGAAACGCGGACAGTGCTCCAGCCAACGGTAAGCCGGCCGCCCTTGCCGATGTCCCTCGCCGCAGCCGCGGGGCATGTGACCTTAACGGTCCCCATGCCCCACCGGTCGCGGCGAATGACACCGACTCGGACCATGTCACCAGGAATACATCCAGCACGGGCGATCGCCCCCCGGATGTCGTCCCCGGTGATGGTGTCATCCAGGCCGGTCAAACGGAGTTCCCCCGTTTTGACCGGTCTGGATATGAGCGCATCCTCGCCTATCACCTCTTGGAGGCGGGCAGCAAAGACGTCGGCCTTCTCTACTCTGTCCGGGCCCGCTATCGTGAGAACGCGGGCACCCGTCTTCGTCGGCTTTATGCGGAGCTCTGGGATGTCAGAGTCTCCGGCCGTGGCTGCTCTCGCCCGAGTGAGAACGGACAGGTAGGTCTCCCCACGCTGCTCCGCCTCGGGCGAGAGCACCACCGCGATGGCCGCTGTGGTTGGCACCCGAATTCGAGCGCCGGCCTTCTTCCTCCTCCTCCTCTTCCTCTTCTTCTTGCTGCCTTCTACCCTAGGCGTAGGCTGCGCTGGGGCTTGCACTGGCCGCGTTTGATTGCGGGAGGCGCGGGCGTATGTCGTCGCTTGCACGGTTTGAGGTCGCGCGGGCGCACGGGTGGGCGCTGTCATCATAGGTGTTGGGGCACGGGGGGGCTTCTTCTTGGCCCTCTTCCTCCTGACGAGCTTGAAGCCATCGTGCTCCATCTGCTCGTCGCCTGCCGTCGTCTCTGCGGCGGGAGCGGTTGGGGCATGCTCCGTTCTCATCTCCGGTGGGGGCGGGGCAGTAGCAGTGGCGAGTTTCGCCATTCTGTCCGCCGCCGCACGCGCCTCCAAGAAGCGCTCTACGACCCGCATGATCCGGGCGTCATCAGCGTCGCGCTCCTCCCGTCTGGTCGTTGCCAATTCCCTAACGTTCACCGCTGGCAGCTCCTCATCCAATGTGCTGCTGGTGCTAGCAGCGGTCCTACCGCCGCACGCGCACTCTGGCCTAAGCTCCGGCATGGCAGCAACTGTGGCGGACAGATGGTCCACTTTTTCTTCGAGTGCTTTGCATTCCGCCCGTAGCCCATCTATCTGCGCACTCTGCAACGACAGTTCGCCTTTGAGGCGGGCGTTCTCTTTTTCCAGCCGTTTCACTTCGGTGGTTGCTGTTCGTTCATGCAGCGTCTCAATCGTGTCCTCAAGGCGGTTTGCGCTTTCCTTCAGAGCACGGACGAATGTGCCCTTCAGGTGTTTCGAGCGCATGGCCACCCTGGTGACGACCGCGATATCATCCATCGCCCTCGTTTTTAGGAGCTGCAGGGCGGGGTCGTTTGGACGCTCGCCCGGCGGGGGCATCCGGCAACGCTCCCAGGTCCGGCGTGCGGATTCTAACAGCTTCTCAACCTCTCCGTCGCTGTCCAGGTTTTGGGCGAGCCAGCCGCCACTGGCCGCCGCCTCCCTCTCTTCGACCGACCGCCGGGTGTTTTTGACCATCTGCGGTTTTGGTGACGCACTAGGTGACCGGATGTTGGGGCCCCTGTGCTGGCGCCGTCCTCTACGTGCCGTTGCCACTTTCGGGCCGAATGTACCCTCCGATGGGCTCGGTTTTTCAACCGCCGATCTTTTCCGGCTTCCGCTGCGAAGCAGCCGCCCTTCGGTCGCTCCGTCCTCACTGACAGAGGCGCCGGTCCTTTCATCTTCAGTGTCGTCGCTGTCGAGTGAATTGCATGAAGCACCGTACCCGAACATCGCTTCCTCGTATTCAACGTCCCGAGAACCACCGGCTTTCGCCCTCGTCCCAGGACCGTCTTCGTCGTCAGTGAAGGTGACGCTACGATCACTGACCTCACGCTTCTCGTTGTTATAACGGAGACACACAGACTGTGCGCCCCCGGAGCGAGTAGTGCCCCCCCCAGATACGATGGGGCTGTCTGCCGAAGCAGAGAGGGATTCCCCGGCCGCGTTGCGACCGGGACCCTCCTGGAGATCTGTATTTCTGCTCGCTTTTTTCATGGTTGTAACTCCCGAATTCTCATCAAAAAACAAAACCAAAACAAAATAAAAGTAGGAAGAAACGAAGGAGAAAATAATTAAAACAAAACCAAAAGACAGAATAGAAAAACCAAAAGACAGTTAAATAAAAAGGAAAAGAGTCCGGAGCTTGGGACCGGGCACCCCCCGGCCATTCAGCCCATCGCCACTCCGGCAAGCTTAAGCTTAGGTCGGTGGCGGCGTAAGCCGTTGGCTGACCATGGTCTGACCACCGAAATACCACATCCTGAGCTCTCTCTGAAGACAGAGGGATGCCAGGAGCAGCCTCGCTGGAGACTCTTAGTTTGGTAAAGACGAAAAAGTGAGCAGAGATGTTAAAGGCCCTAAGCGTCGTCCCTACCGTAAGCCCCCCCACCACGACAAGGTGATCTCCAATCGGGGGGGAACCTAACCTAACCTAACCTAACCTAACCTAACCTAACCTAACCAGGCTAATCTTGGCAGGGGCTTCGCTGCAACGAAGGAATGCATGGAGCTAGCGGTTGAATCCAGAGTTGCCATCCTCCTCCTTCAGGAACCATATGTGGGAGCGGCAGGGGTATTGTCTGTAGGCAATAAATTTAGAGTTTTTCAAAATAAGGACGCGAACTCGAATTGTCCCGCGAAATCGGCTGTAGTCGTCACTGACCCAAATATAAATGTAACCGTAGATTATACCAGTATAAATAGTAACGTAGTGGCCATTAAGGCGGTTTTACACAATATTCCATACATAGTTATAAGCGTATACTTTGAGCCCTCCATGGACATTGGAGAACATCTTACGTTCCTCGAACATATTCTAACCAACAAAACCACGGACAACATAATTATTGGAGGAGACATAAATGCCAGTAGCCCTTGGTGGGGATGCGACGCGGAGGACACGAGGGGAACGATCGTAGCGGACTTCTTAGCACAACATGACCTCCACATCCTTAACGTGGGCAACACCCCGACATACCATACCTACAGAGGAGACAAGCTTTACCAGGGGATAAACGACATCACGGCAAGCACACCCAATATCCTAAACAAAATAGAAAAATGGCATGTTGTTGAAGATTCAACAGGGTTATCAGACCACAGACCAATAAGGTTTGATATCTGTGATAAACAAAAATCAAGCGACGATAACACCTCAAATACCACCTGGAAGTTCGACACCACCAAGATCAACTGGACTAGATATATGGAGGAAATAAATGATAGACTCAAAGCTCAGGATATTGTCCAGGAGAATATCAAGATCATGACTAGGGAAGAAATAGAAAGTACAGTGGAAGTGTATACAGAGGTGCTCCAAGAGGCAGCAGCAGCGGCAACTTCCAAAAACCCAAGAAAAACCAACAACAAGGGAAGCCCATGGTGGAATGAGAGCCTTCGGGAACTGAAAGGGAAAACTATAGCAGCAAAAAGGAAAATACAAAGAGCCTGCCCAGCAAGGAAACCATATGTCATCTACAAGAATTACTGCCACAAGTGCTACCTGCATTGATAATATTTTTTCTAATATGAAGCCTAATCAGAAATCCATAATTAATTTACTACATTCTGATCACTGCGGTCAATTAATTTCATTTTCTAGGAAAAAAGCTGCTCCTCAGAAAACTAAAATCAATTTTATTCCCATGAGTGTAAGCAGACTAGAAAAGTTTAAATTAAATTTGAGTCAGAAACTGCCACAGTTACCTTATCATGACTGTACTGAATACCTATATAATGCTCTTTTTAATCTTATTAGCAATGAATTTAATACACACTTCAAAACTAAAACAGTAACAATCAGTGACCGTCTATCTTTTAGTGAGTGGGCCACCGCTGGCATTTACAAAAGTCGGAACAAATTATATGAACTATATGGTGAAAAATCCTGTAATTTTAACCCCGCATTCATCAATTATGTTAAAAATTACTCAAAAATCTTTAAACGAGCTTGTTCCACTGCAAAATCTATTTATTTAAAAAATAAGATAACTAGATCTCAGAATAAAATTAAAGAAACGTGGAATATTATTAATAGTGAAACTGGTAGAGCTCGAGCACGCGCACGTGATTTCGTCTTGAATGTAAATAATGTAGATATCAAAGATGAGTTAAAAATTGCATCCGAATTTGAAAGATTTTTTACAGATATTCCTTTCATGACAACTAAAACGCTTGATTCATCTTCGATATCAGCTGAAATGATTCTTAAGGAAAGTGTTTCTGAATGCGATGTTAGTTTTGAATTCTCAACGGTTAACTCCAGAGATATCGTAAATACATTTAAAACTATTGATGTTAAAAAAACTATGGACCTCTGGGGACTTTCTGTAAATACTATTTCATCTATAATACACGTAATTGCCCCTTACTTGGCCATCGTGTTTAATAGCTGTATAGCTTCGGGTGTGTTTCCTGACTTGATGAAACATAGCAAAGTAATACCTTTATTTAAGTCTGGAGATACTTCTGACCCCACGAATTTTCGACCGATATCTATATTACCAACGCTAAGTAAAATCTTTGAAAAGGTAATGCTTAATCAACTCCTCGTTCACTTTCAAAAATATAGTTTATTACATAAAAACCAATTCGGTTTTACGAAGGGCCGTTCAACCACAGATGCAGGAGTTGAATTACTAAAAAATATATATTCAGCCTGGGAGAATTCACGAGATGCTTTGGGAGTATTTTGTGATTTATCCAAGGCTTTCGACTGTGTAAATCATGATACTCTTGTCAGGAAATTACATCACTATGGCGTTAGGAATAAAGCTCTCAACCTTTTGACTTCTTACTTGACTAATAGAATACAAAAGGTTGATATACATGGTCAAAGATCTTCTGGAGCTGCGGTCACAATAGGGGTTCCGCAGGGTTCAATCCTTGGTCCTTTTCTATTTTTAATATATATTAATGATCTACCTTACTGTATAAAGGACAGTCATGACATAGTGTTGTTTGCAGATGATACATCTCTGATTTTTAAAATAAATAGACAAATGACTAATTATGACGAAGTAAACAATGCACTATCTAAAGTAGTAGATTGGTTTAACATTAATAATTTGCTATTAAATGAAAATAAAACCAAACTAATTAAGTTTTGCACACCCAATGTCAAACGGGTTGAAACAATGGTACAAATAAATGGGATTGGATTGGAACCTGTTGAATCTACTATTTTCTTGGGCATAGTGTTGGATGCTAAATTGCAATGGGGTCCACACATTGAGAGAATATCTGGTAAGTTAAGTTCAGCTGCATATGCAGTTAAAACTATCAGACGACTTACCGATGTAGACACAGCCAGAATTGTGTACTTTAGTTATTTCCATAGTATTATGTCTTATGGAATTCTTCTCTGGGGTAATGCTGCGGATATTAACACCATATTTGTTTTGCAAAAACGAGCAGTACGAGCTATTTACCAATTAGGTCCTCGGGTTTCACTTAGGGAAAAGTTCAAAGAAATAAATATTCTAACAGTGGCATCACAATATATATTTGAAAATTTAATGTACGTACGAAAAAACATAACAAATTTTTCTGAAAAGTGTGACATTCATAATGTTAATACGAGGAACAAACATAATCTTGTGGTACATGCTACTCGTCTCCACAGAATAAGCAATTCTTTTATGGGACAATGTATACGCTTCTATAACAAACTCCCAAATAATATTCGAAGCCTACCTATTAATAAATTCAAAACTGCTATTAAAAATAAACTGTATACTAAAGCATACTATAAGGTGTCTGATTACATAAATGATTCTAACGCATGGGGGTGAATTTGCTCGAGGTCCATGCATTTTAAATATGTTTATTAATTATGCATATAATCTATAATGTGTCTTATAGTTGACTCGGAAGCATAACTTTAGTTTAAATTTATTTTAGTTAATAATCAAGAAGCATGTGTATGTCATTCTCACTAAAAAGGTCTTGTGGCGGTGTCGTCTTGCGTCGGGTCGTTCCGTTCCCTAAAATATGGTTGAGCGAAGCGATGGCTGATTCTTGCGTCATGCCTGTGAACAGGTGCCGCCAGCGGGGCCTGGTCATCTCATGTTTTCTTGATTGATGTAAACGTAGGTCTTATAATTAGTTGTTATCTTTAGATGGACAATTGTATGACACATGCAATAATAATATGTAATAATTGTTTTTTTTTTTGTACAATGTGTGGACATTGTATTCTTATAACATTGTTAACCGGGTCTTAAATGTATGCTTACCACTTATATTGAAAGGAATATCTGTAAGTACCTAACTAACAATAACATAAAATGGTGGTGGGTATCAAAATTTAAATTGCTTAGTTCAATAATAATTATGATTAATTAAATTATATAGAAAAGCTTTTCACAAGATAATAATCCAAATGCGTGGGAGTAATGACTACCCAAACTTTACGCATGTTAAAATGTAACTTAAATTATATTGATAATTATTTATTGACTTGTATTGATGTTTTGAAATCATTACGAAATTGTAAGCTGTGGAGTTTCTTTCGCCATTTCTTCTCCATATCAGCATAATAATAATTATTCGTCCCGAAATGGTGGTAGGGTTTTGACGATTTAAAAGTACTTAGCAAAGTCCATTTAAATAAAGAGCTTTTTCATTTTCATTCATTTCATTTTCATCAAGGACTACCTTAAACTCAAAGAGGAGTATAAAGACGCAATCCAAAAAGCCATCACAGAAAGTTGGAGGACATTCTGCTCCAACCAAGAAAAAGAGGACATCTGGAAGAGCTCCTACAGGATAATTCAGAGTTGCTTCAAAGGGAAAAGACAACAAGAAGTCCTATTACACCACCCCACAACAGGCCAAACACTGACTGAAGAGGACTCGGCAAAACTACTCGCTAATACCTTCTACTCGACAGACGATCCATCGGAAGACAACGAGTATCACGCTGAAGTCAGAAGAAGAGCGAAGAACAAAATCTTACAGCTCGAGCAAGAATCGGCCCCTAACAGCGACGAGCCACCAATACAGGAAGGAGAAATAGATAGGGTCCTTAAATCCATGAATCCAAAAAGAGCACCCGGCAGTGACGGATTAACTTCAGACCTCTGCGCCGCTGCCCACAGGACTAACAGTGCGTTCCTAGATATCTGCAACAGATGCTGGAGTCTGGGCTATTTTCCCAGACTATGGAAGAGGGCCACTATCAAAATTATACCCAAGCCTGGCAAAACACAATACACGACCCCAAAATCCTACAGACCTATTGGACTACTACCAGTATTGGGAAAAATCTTTGAAAAGGTCATATGCGAGCGCCTGTCATGGTGGATAGCCAAACACAGACCCCTAAGTTCCAACCAGTATGGCTTTATGCCACAGAAGAGCACCGAAGACGCCCTCTACACCATCACCCAAAGAGTTGAGAAAGACAGAAGAAAAGGAAAAATCACTGCCATCCTATCACTCGACATAGAGGGCGCATTCGATAGTGCCTGGTGGCCGGCCATACTGGAAGAAATGACTAAGAAAGGGATTGGAAGACAGATTCACAAGATCATAGCGAACTACCTGTCGCAAAGAACAATCTCACTCACATACCTGGGAAAAACAATAGACAGACAAACAACGAAAGGCTGCGTCCAGGGATCGGTAGGGGGCCCCCTCCTTTGGAACATCCTACTAGACCCACTGCTGAGAGAAGGAGAGAGCCCTGATGTCCTGTTACTAGCCTTCGCAGATGATATCACAATAGTCGCAGAGGGGAATACCACCGCCGAACTTGAGAGAAAGGTAAACCTCACTTTGGGGAAGATAGGCAAATGGGGAACTGAAAATAAATTGAAATTCGCACCTGCCAAGACACAGTCGATTGTGATAACCAGGAGGCTGAAATATGACCTGCCAGAATTCATTCTTAATGAAACTACCATCAAACACAGTGACAGCATCCGCATCCTGGGAATCACAATCGACAAGAATCTCAACTACAACAAACACCTAACTGAAGTTTCCCAAAAGGCAATAAATCTCTATCAGATTGTAGGAAGAGCAGCAAGAGCACAGTGGGGCCTAAATAGCAACATCTTAAAAGCCATATATACGGCGGTGGTTGAACCCACGGTACTTTACGCGGCCAGCGTGTGGGCTCACAAAACAAAACAGAGAGTCAACAGCACTAAATTGGACAGAATAACAAGAATTTTCGGCATCCAGATGAGTAAGTCGCACAGAACGGTATCCATGGCGGCGGCGGCGCTCCTGGCAGGAATATTGCCTCTCAGACTTAGAGCTGAGGAGCATAGAAAACTATACCTAGTTAAGAAATCTGGACGATTGGAGGACCTCCCGGACAGACTGTTGGAGACGCGGGCCCGCCCGGCACAACTTCCACACCCAGCCGAGAGGAGAGTCATTGAGTATGGAAAGATAGATAGCGAGGAGGATTACGCGAAACTGCCAACTGACCAGGTTTTGATTTATACAGACGGCAGCAAGATAGATGGAAAAGTGGGAGCTGCAGTCTCTGTCTGGAGAGGGAACATGGAACAAAAAACCTTCAAAATAAAACTGGCAGATTACTGCTCCGTCTTCCAGGCAGAGATGGCAGCACTACACAAGGCACTTACATATGCTATAAAAATAGAAGAAAAGGTCTACATACTCAGTGACTCAAAATCGTCACTCGACGTGCTCAGGGATCCAGATGCCTTGAACGCGATGGCACTAGAAGTGAGGAACATGATTCACAAAAGAGAGGAAAGAGAAAAGGAAACGGAGTTCTTCTGGATTAGGGCACACATCGGTCTACGGGGAAACGAGAGAGCAGACGAATTGGCTAAGGAGGCTGCACTCAAAATGAAGACCAAACCCACATATGACCGTTTCCCGTTGTCCTACGCGAAGCGAACCATAAGGGCACACACCATCTCAAACTGGCAAGCATGGTACGACTCGACGGAGACAGGTGCTGGCACAAAACTATTCTTCAAGGACGTTCGAGCCGCCAAGAAGACGATGGAGAAAATAAATAGAAACAACCAGATAGCACAACTTCTCACAGGACATGGAGGGTTCAGGGAGTATCTCTATAGATTTAAGTTGTCAACAACCCGACTCTGTGCCTGCGATGGAGAATCAGTTGAGTCTATCATTCACATTTTAAAGCATTGCCAAAAATTTGTATACCAGAGGCACAACATCGAGCACAGAATCGGAAAACTAATAACAGAGGATAATATACCGGATTTGATCAGTGACGACTACACCCGGGACCATTTCCTAGCCTTCGCATTGCAGGTAACCCAGCTTGCGGCGAAGGCGAATGGCGCCAGAAAATAGAGAAAGCTTATTGCCAATTGTAGTTAAATTTTGATTCAATTCTGACATTTAATTTGTATTTAATATTAGCTATTGCTTCATGTATCGTATTTCGTAAATCTTTAAATTTTTACTTTTGACATTTATCTTATTTTTGCTTTAATTTGCTTCATTGACATTTAATTTATAATGAATTATAGGCTATTGCTACATTTATCAACATTTTATTTTCGACATTTACTCTATTTATGCTATTAATTGTTTTATTGTAATTATTGGCTATTGCTTCATGTATCGAATTTCTTAAATTTTTAATTGTTTTATTGTAATTATTGGCTATTGCTTCATGTACCGAATTTCTTAAATTTTTAAATTTTTACTTTTGACATTTATCTTATTTTTGCTTTAATTTGCTTCATTGACATTTAATTTATATTTAATATTAGCTATTGCTTCATGTATCGATTTTATTCATTATTTCATTTTTAATTACTTGACATTGTATTATTATAGTAATTTTAGCTATTGCCTCATCCACCAATTAATTTCTTATATTTTTGCTTGACATTCAAATCTGTGTGACAAATTTAAAACTAGTCTAAACACTCTACTGTAAGCGTCCCTTGACCGGGCAAACCATGAGGACGCGCTGACTTGCCTGGTCAGGAGACGCCATGTATTCAGAAACAAACCCATGTAAAAAGTTATTGTAACCTAGTTCTAAAAGAAAGGAAAGAAAAGAAAGGAAAAGAAAAACAGGAAAGAAAGAAAATAAAGTTTAGAATCATTAAAAGAATATAAAAAGTAAAGAAAAGAAAAGATAGCACTAAAAACAAAAAGAATTAAGGTTGATGACCAACGAAGTCATCAGTAATTATTGGGTTAAAAAAAAAAAAAAAAAAAAAAAAAAAAAAAAAAAAAAAAAAAAAAAAAAAAAAAAAAAAAAAACCTAACCTAACCTAACCTAACCTAAAAAAAAAAAAAATAAGGGTCACTACTGGATCGCTGTCTAATCGAAATCGATTTCGACTAAACGGACCGCTTTTTAAAGCTCGTCAATTTGGAGGTGTCCGCAATGGGGACACTCTCCGTCAAGGGGTGTGCTATCAGCACCCCGACTAGGGCGGTGTTGGTTGCTGTGCATACAGCCGCCTTCTCCGGCCAAGTCTGCGTCGGCGGTTAAGGGGCGCAAGGGGATCCTCCTCGCGCGCCCGTTCCGCGACCTCCTTCCGCGTTATAATGTCCTCGCAGAATGAGGTGAATTCACTCCAGGCCGTCTCGCTGCCGATCATCTTGTAGATGATGGCCGACATTGAGAGGTTTGGTCCTATTGCCGCTGTTAGAGCAGCACGTTGCGAAGCCCACGCAGGGCATATCGTCAGCGTGTGCTGTGCGGTGTCATCGTTACCGCCGCACTCGTGGCAGCGTGGCGTGTTCTCAGTGTGGGCATTTTGTCGATGCCCAGTTCATCGAGCTTTATTGTCTGACGTGCCTGCCCCAGGACCTGCCCATACGTGGCACCTTTTTCAACAGCCGCGGGGTCTAACGTTACGACCACCGCAGCCGTTTTTGGGGGCGCCAGCTTTGGGGTGGAAGGCTTGGCCTTGCTGCCCTTTTTGGTTGATGTGGACTGGCCACGGGGCGGTGCAACCTTAGCCACGTCTGCGAAACTGGCTGATTTTCGGCCAGATGGTGGCTGTTCCTCAACAGGAGGAATGTTCTGCTTTCCCTTCCTCCTCTTTTTCCGGGACTCCGCTACGGTCCACTCCTGCTCGGCCTGGGTCGCCGACTCGACTGGCACCGAATTGGGCACCGGTTTGGGCGCCGGAGCTTGTCGGGAGTTGGACAGGACCGCAGCGGGAGCCGCCTGTTTCGTGGCCGGCTTTTTGGTCGTGGCCTCACCAGCAGGCTTAGAATTGGCCGGCTGTTTGGCAGGCTTGCCCACACGTGCTGCTGTCGATTTGGCTGAAGACTTATCGGAGGCAAGAGGGAGCCTATAGTCCTTATTTCCCTTTTCGGGAGGAAGGCGGTCCCTAAGGCCCTCGAAGCGAGCGTCTAGCATGAAGCCGACGGACCTCATTATTTTGGCCTCGAATGCTTCGAGGGCCGGATCACCAGCGGCTTTTACTTTTGGGGCCGCGCGAGTGGGAGCAGCGGCCGGCCTGGTAACGGAGGCACTGGTCGGGGAAGGAGGAACGGCCTCCACATCTGCCACTGCCTCGACAACGTCCATGTGGTCGCTGCTTTCAGCGACCGTGCTTCTCCGTGGGGAGGGCTTGTCAATGCTCTTCTTGAGTGCGAGGAGTTCGGCCCTCATCTCCTCCATCGCTCGGCGGAGATCTGCCACCTCTTTCTTGAGGGCCACGTTTTCCGCCTTCAGAGTGCGGTGGTCTACGGTGATAGATTTCTGAGCCACCACACGGAAGGAGTCTTCGATAGAGGCGGCCGCGTCCTTCAACATTTTCTGGAAGGAGCCGCTCAGGTGTGACGACTTCCTCGAAACCTCTAAAATGGTTTTGCAGTCCGCCTTTACCACCTCCTCAATGTCGAGGGCGGTCTTTTCCGGCGGATCTGCAACAGAAATATCTGACAGGGAGGAGGCGCGTGCCTCAAAGAACTTGGCACGTGTCTCGTACGCCTTCTTGCCCATTTCATATATTTCGCGGTCATAGCGGAGCTGAAGAGCCTCCTTATCGGCCGCTGCCGCCTCCCGTTTCGCCTGGGCGTATCCCACAAATTTCCCGCTGTTGGGGTCGCAACGTTGCCCGCGCCCCGCTCCGGACGAGTCCGATTTAGGCCGGGAGAGAGCGCGTCCATTGTGCTCCCCGACACCGGAGCCAGAGTCAGTACCGGAAGAAGATGCTCCCTTCTTTTTCCTGTACTTCTTTCGATGCTTCCCGCTAGTAGTGGCGGCGTCAGAGTGGTCACCACCACGACAGATGGTATCGGAGGGAGAAACCACCGACCGATATGACTTGCTCGACGACTCGTCCGAGTCGGAGACCTTTCTCTTAACAGAGGACGAAATCGTCGACCCTGCTTCACTCCTTATATCCTGGTCCATGCGGACCAGCTTCACCTCACAAGTATTTACATTATTTATAAGACTTAACCTAGAACTATGTACAGAACTATCGCCTCTTGGCGGGGATCTACGGGGCCCGTGGAAGCAAATCGCCTCCGACTTCTCTAGGGCCACCCGCAATCCCAGCCGCCTGATTCGGGCCACAACCTGCGCTACACCCGCTGTCGCCAATATGGCCGCATCCCGGTAGCACTTACCCCTAGCGAGCACCAGTGTGTCGTCAGCGTAGCACACCACACTGATGCCCGGTAGGTTGGCCCCTCTTAGCACCGAGTCGTAACCGATGTTCCACAGGAGCGGCCCTAAGACCGATCCCTGTGGGACACCGCACGACACCTCAGTCGTCCTCAAGCCTTCCGCGGCTTGGTAGACCACGCCTCTTTGCGCCAGGTAGTCGGCCACCACGTTACGAAGGTAGGAGGGCACTTGGTGAAAAATTAGCGCCCCCTTGATGCACTCCCAGGGAAGGGTGTTAAAGGCATTGGCGATGTCTAAAGACACCGCCAAGACGACCTCTCCCCTGGTCACCGCCTCCTCCGTCTCGGTCTTCACCTGGAGTATCGCACCAACGGTGGACCGCATGCGTCTGAAGCCGAACTGCCGCTCGGACAAGTCCGGCCCGACTTCCTCAAGGTGTCTCCTGAGGCGGACTGCAATTACCCGCTCCAAGAGTTTGCCCGCCTCGTCCAAGAGGACAATCGGGCGGTACGCCGACGGCGAGTCCGGCGGACGGCCCTCTTTTTTGAGCAGCACCAGACGGCCAACCTTCCATCGCTCTGGGAACTTGCCCTGCCGCAGGCAGGCCGTAAAAAGCCGGCGCATGCGCTCCTGCAGCGGGCCCAGCGCGAGCGCCCACACCCTGCCGTGGACCCCGTCGGGCCGGGGGCGGTGTTCTTCGCTTTCATGCGAAGCACCGCCGCGCCCAGCTCACCTTCGGTGACCTCTGGCACCTCGTCAGCCCTCGGCAAAGCCGGAACTGCCGACGGGTGCTGTAAGTAGGGCAGCTCTTGCCTCTCCCTGGGAGGAAAAAGAGCAGCCACGACATTCCCCAGAACTTGGGGCTCCAGGCTCTCCGTGAGTGGGGGGGCCCATGCCCTCAATTTACCACGCACTGCACGGTAAGGCCTGCCCCACGGGTCCCTGTCTAGGGTCGCCAGTTGCTCCTCCCTCGCGCGGGTCTTGGCCTCCGCTATCGCCACTTTAAAAGCGGACTGCGCCGCGGAGTAGGCCGCGCGAAGTTCTGCCTCCTGTGCGGGGTCCCTTAATCTCCGCCTTCGGCTACGGGTGTACTGACGTCGGGCTGCGGTGCACGCCTGACGCAACTGCGTCAGCTCGGCCGACCACCAGTACACCTGGCTTTTGGGTGCGAACGCCTTGGCCCGGGGCATTGACGCGTCGCAGATCTGCGACATTGCCCTCCGGAACCAGGCCGCCTCCCCATCCACCTCTACCTGGGCGGGCATCGGGAGCCACGCCTTGACCTGCGCCGCCTCCTTGAGTACGTCGGGGTCCAACTTCTTGAGCGCCCAACGGGGGCCTATGTCTCTCCGAGCTACCGGGCTTGAACTGACCGGCACTGACAACGAGGGGGGGACACTGAACCGAATGTATTTGTGGTCGGATAGCGTCTCTTCCTCCCCGAGAACCCTCCAGCCCTGCACACGGCGTGCAAGAGTCGGGCACGCAAGGGTTATGTCCACAATGGACGAGCCCTGCGGCCTCACGCACGTGGCCTCTGAGCCCCGATTCACCACCGAGAGGCCTGTGACGACGGCCCAGCTCTCGAGCATCCGGCCTCGCACATCAGTTGCCGGAGAACCCCACGCCGTTGAATGGGCATTGAAGTCCCCAGCGACGAGCGCCGGGAGCGGAAGGCGTCGGCCAACAGTGGCCCCTACCGCATCCAGCAGCCGCTCAAAATCAGGTCGGCTCCAGCTGGGGGGGCAATACACCGCCACCACCACAATGCCACCGATATCTGCCGCCACGTAGCCCCGACCGCTTTCCACCCTCCTCATTGGAGGGGCACCAGCCACTCTATTCACGTGGAGAGCAACTGTACCCCCCACATCTCCGGCCCAGTCATCCCTGTCTGGGATATGGTATGGCTCCGCCACCAAAACCGTCTGTATCCACCACTGCGCCATGCTCTGGTAAAGTAGGTCCTGAGCCCTGGTGCAGTGGTTGATATTCGTCTGGAGGAAGCTTAATGGCGCCATTACAGTTCCATTGCAGTCGGATCCTCCGTATTCCCAGCCTGACTGCGTGGATGCTGAGACACCAGCGGCCTGCTTCCCTCGTTTGGGTTTTAGGAGTGGGGCTTTGCAAGCCGAACCACCCACTTTGTGACCCGCCGGCTTCTTGGCTGCCTCGCAAATCGGGCAGTGTGGAGCCGCAGCACATTGGGCTGCTTTGTGGCCCGTCTTACCGCAGCGATAGCAGGCCTCGCTACGATCCACCTCGGACGGGCACTTGCCACGTACATGTCCCAGCCTTAGACACCTGAAGCAGCGGACAGGACGCTGCTCCAGCATCTTTGCCCGAGCGGACACCCACCCTATCAAAAGTCGCCGGGACTCGGCAACCTTTTTAGCGGTTGACACAGGGCACCTTACAAATACGGCGCCCATGCCTGACGCATCCGGCTTCACATCCCCCGCTTTAATTAGGCTTGGGGAGCATTCGCCTGCGCGGGCTACTGCCGCAACCACCTCTTCGGATGTCACTGAGTCATCCAGGCCTGATATCCGCAAGTCTGCAGTTTTGGTGGGCCTGGAGACCTTCACGTCCTCCTCGGCGAAAATATTTCGCAACTGCGCTGCTAGCGCATCCGCCTTATCTCCGGCAGCTCCGGGTATTTCGAAAATACGGCCACCAGTGGCCGTTTTGCGGCAGTTCATTTGCGTCAGCCCAAGTTGTTCGAGGCTGACGCGACTTTTGGCCTCCCCGATTACCTTGCCGTAAGTGATCCCCCTCTCAATCGCTTTCGGCTGTAGCGTGAGCACTACCGCCACAGAGCGTGGAGGACGGGGCACCGACTTCACCGCGGGTGCGATCTTAGGCGCAGGCGCTTGCGTACGAGCGGGCGCAGGCGCTGGAGCAGCCGCCGGCGCGGGCGCAGTCGCAGGCTTGGGTGCAGACCCAGACGCAGTAACAGCCGCAGGCTTGGCCTTAGCGCTGCTAGTCGCCGTCTGGGGGGGGTTCTCAGATTTCTTCCCCTTACCCTTGCCCCTACCCTTCTTTACCACCTCGGTCCATGGCTCCTCTACTGGCTCAGGAGCTGGTGGTATGGGGCATGATGCCACCGACGTGGACGGGCTTGGCTCCGTCGCCTTGGCTGCCACTCCCTTCTTTGACTGGGGGGCGGCCTTTGCCGCAGCTGTCTTGGTGACAGGGCTGGCCTTTGATTGGCTGGCCTCCGGCCCTTTTTTGTCACCCACCAGTGGGGGGCGATAACTCCTCTCTGGTAGGAGACGTCCACCGATCTCCAAGCCTTCCAGCCTGGCGCTCACCATTGTCCCCACATGCTCCATAATTCCCTTCAAGAGTTCGGGGAAATAGGGCGGCAGCTCAACCTGCTCTGCACGGGGCTGCGGAACAATGCCAACATCGACCACTGGTGCCGCCACAGGGCCACGCACCGATGACGACTCACTCGGAGTCACCTCCATCTCCTCTTGTAGTCTGGGGGACGGCTGCCTGTTCCGCTTAACCTCAGCGCGCAACTCAGCCATCTCCTCCAGCCTGCTAACCCGCTCCTGGAGCCGGCGGTTTTCTGCTCTTAAAATAGCAGTCTCCTCGCTTACGGACCGTTGCACCAATTCCAACGTGGCCTCTTCAATTGCTTCCCGCGCTTCCTTCAGGGCCCTAACATAGGTACCCTTCAGGTTTGAAGACTTTTCAGCGACCATCGTTATTGCTCCTAGAGCATTGGCAATCTGCTCTTTTAGCCCGATTGCGTCCTTCTCGCTGGCCTCCCCCATATCCTCCACCAGGGTACCTTCAGCCTTTGCTTCAAGCCGGGCGGTCCTCTGCTGACGCGAGAGCGCCATGGACTCCAAGAGATCCCGCTCGGCTTGTTGTTTAATTTCCTCCTCATTGGCCTTAAGAAAGGCTGCTTTGGCAGCTGCTAGACCAACAAAGTCCCCGGTTGTCGCAGGCCGACCTCTCCCTCTTTTGCCTGGCTTGCTCGATCGAATTGCCCGCTCCGGGTTCGAGCAAATGCTCCCCTCGGATTCGGAACCCGAACCACCTTCTGCCTCATTTACGCGCGACCTCTTGCGCCAGAGACGTCCACCTATTGAGTCGCCAGGGATGAGTAGAGACTCCCTCGACCGCGACCTCAATGTCACCAGACTGCCGCACGATGAAGACCGTGACGAGTCCGACAACGACAAACCTTTTTCCTCGGCGCCACCCATTTTTGGACAGGGCGCTTTGTTCTTTGTTTTGAGGATATCCTCTAACACGACGACCGCTTTGGCGCCGTCCACCTTAGCACTGTTTGCACCAGAAGGTGCTTTAACAGCCCCGCTCCTCAACGAGCGCTCTCCACCATCATCCATACTCCCTCCAGAAAGAAACGATTTTTTTGAACTATCCATATGAGTCCCACGAGTATGGGGGAAAGACGGTCCACCCGGGCGGTGCCCCCTGCACCCGGGTAACCCTATTTACACGTGAGTGTCGGGCGGTTCTCACGGTTGGCGCTAGCCGGTGGACATCCCCTGCCCACCACCTAAAGGCCCCCTCGTCGCCACGTTCCCAGCGACGGGGGTTTGGGGTTTTTTATTGTGGTTGTCTCCACTCAGGGCCGGCCAATTAAGACAAGCCCCCCTGGCCCACGCGGGGTAACAGGTCGCCCGACGGGGAGCCGAAGCCCATCCAGTGACTGCAAATCCACAGCCACTGAACCCGCCGCGCACGCAAACCTTGCAGGTTCGCCAACCACGCTGCTGTGAAGCAGCCGCTGAGCCGGCTGGTTAAGGCAAGCTCCTGTCCGACGCAAACAGGGTGTGGAACCGATTCTAGTTGCGTTAAGAGTTCAATTTGTATGGGAAACATGATTTGCGCTTCTCTCCGCAAGGGGCGCTGTTCGCGTTTCCTGTACAAATTGAGCTCTTAACGCAACTAAAGTAGTTGCGTTTTTTATATTAAAAAACTTACACCACGGGTACTGAAAGAAAAAGAAGTGATTTATAAGGCCTTTTTGATGCTGGTTTCATTCCTCGTTATTAGAGTTCTTTTTATGAGAATGTTTAGTAATATTTCTTGTATTTTGTCTATCTCATTGATTGTAATAATAATTATGTTTAAGTGAAAGATTTTAGATAGTTTTACTTAAATTTGGGAAATGTGACCACTTAACATCAGGTGGGCCGCAAGCTTATTTGCCATCTCATAAACATAAAAAAAATGTTTATGTTTACTTTTACTTACGTTTTTTGTTATTAAATAATATCCCCGAAATGGGTATTCCTATAGACTTATGTAATAACCTTTTTTATGATTATTGCTACTAAACAATTCACAGTTACTTATGAAAATTTTGATTATGGAAATATTTTTATGATATATTTTTGTTTCATTTTTGATTATTTTCTTGTTACTGTAGCATTAACTCTCATTAACTTGGTAATTGTACTTGGTACTTGTAATTAACCAATATAACTAATAGTAAGATAATCAAACAGCTAAGCATAAGTGATTGCAATGTCTTATTTTGTTACTTTATTTAAATATTGGCCATAGAACTGCATGAAATACTTTAAAGAGCCGTACTGAAAAATCAAGATTTTCGTTTAACGTCACTTTTGTTTTCAAGGTGCGATATGTCAAAATTGTTAAAAATTTTGTTCTTTTTCGAAATGTGGAAAATGTAAAGTTTATTTGTGTTGCAATGATAAAAGAAATAGCTTTAAATATTTTCATATTCTCATTGATGGATACGAAGCCATATATGGAGTTGCACTGTTTTACTAGATTGCATACGATGCCATATATGGCTTCGTATAGTAATTTCTAAAATAATAGCTTATTTTTTAAAATTCTAAATAAGACTGTTTAAGTATGTATATGAAATAAAGGACATTTTCAGTGATTTTTTTTTTCATCTTTTTTTTTTCATCTTCTTCATAATTCATGTAATAAGGGGTTAAGTACAACTACTTAACCCCTTATTACATGAATTATGAAGAAGATAATCGGAAAACAGATGTTATGCCCAGCTATTTATGATCTATATTTTTATGAATTGATGGTAGTTTCTGAACAACAAGTACTAAATGGAATAATTTTATTTTTGCGTTTACAAACGCGTAAATATAATACTAGAAAAATGCACTTAAAAAAATCGACTTGCCTCAGGCGGGACTCGAACCCGCACCTTCCACAATCCGGGTTGTGGAAAATCCACCCGGATTGTGGAAGGTCCGGGTTGTGGAAAATCCACCCGGATTGTGGAAGGTGCGGGTTCGAGTCCCGCCTGAGGCAAGTCGAATTTTTTTTCAGTGCATTTTTCTAACAAGTACTAAAATTCGTAGGCAATGTAGTAGACAAAAGACACAAGGATAGAAGGATATTTAAATAAATAGGATCTTGATCGTTTTAGTATTTTTTCCCGTGTGCATGACACGACATCTTTGTCTCTAGCAGCCAAATTATTGCGTTTACGGTGCCATTTTATTTTTCACAGCTAACAGGCAATGTTGTAACAGGTACCACCATCTCTTCATACAAAAATGTTGTTAAATTAGGGTTGTGCTAAAAAAAATACCAACCTTTTTACCTTTTTTATTAGACATAATACAAAAAAATATAATTTAACTGACACTGAAGTATAGTTTTTAGAATGTTAGGAAATTGTGAGGTACTTTGTTAAAATAACGTATTTTAATTACATTTTAGGAACATGTTTTGTCCTGGCGTGGCCAATAAATGTTTTTCTCTCTAATTAAAATACAATATTTTTTATAATATAATAGACATGAGCCCCCTGAGTCTGTATAGGTGCAGGGAACAGCCGCTCGCGTTCTACGGAATGCAACACATCCTGTTGTTACTGGCGTCTGGTCAAAGCCGTGCAAAGTAATTTCTACCAACCCTTGCTGCCACCCGTGAGATGTCCAGATGGGTTACTAGCCCCCAAGCCGCAGGAGAAAGCCGATCTTCTGGCAAGACTCTTTGCGGCTAATTCCCAAGTCGATGATTGCAATGCACAGCCACTGTCACAACCTCATTGTACCACAATGCCTGATATTTTTTTTACTTTTGAATACTATTGTTATGTTTGGCGACAAACTTTGATGACATGGTGGTGACCTGGTCACGGGAAGCCGCTGGATGCTGGCAGCGAAGAGGCGAGTTATAGATATTTGGGGAGGACTATGTCCAGCAGTCAACGTCTGTCGCTTATACCGAACGTGGGACCACCGGAAGAAATTCCGATGTAGGTATTTACATATTGTTTATTAAATGTTGTTACATTTAATAACATGTTACGTCATTGTTTCACCGTAAGTCCGCCTGACTCAGCGTTGGGATGTCCAATAGTGAGGTCGGAGTTATAATACACTATTTAGCTTATATTATAGGTACCTATATCTGAACTTTGTGGTCAAAGAAGGCCGAATTGCGAAACGATAAAATCCAATTCGGTAATGATAGTCAATGGTTTTTATACCAAATTAAACAGCAAGTGAACAACAAGAAAAAATCCTATCATGATATGTGCTTGAGACGGGGCTCGTTCGAACCTTTTTACTTTCTCCTATAAAGGAAGTCTTGTAATCGTCAAAAAATTCGACCTCGACATTTTGACGGATTTACACGTTTTGGACCTCCCTGAGTACAAAAATAACGTTTTTGGAATTATGTCTGTGTGTGTGTCTGTGCGTTAGGACGATAACTGCTTGCTTGCTTGTATATACATATACTTAATTTAAGCTTCTTAGTCTGTCGTTACCGCCGACAAAATTTAACCCGAAACCAATTCGATACTATAATTCGCAAACCAGCTAACACCACATGGACAATTTTTTTAGGAGAGACTTAAATATTACGCCGAATTACTCTCGAGTACAATTTGATGTCATTTATTCGTCCGTCTCTGATTGCGTCACAAACGGACAAACAAATAGTTTAAATAGGTAGGCTAAATAAAATTAAAAACAAATTCAACGGTAATGATATTAAGTTAACTAAGGACAGGCCTGCGGCTTCACCCGCGTGTATACCATACCGTTCCTGTTGGTATACCAGGATAAAACATATCCTTTGTCTACCCCCAAAGTCTATACTATATATTGCTGAAAGAATTTTCAAGAGGCCTAGACAAGTCAATAGATTGCGCCGAAAGTTTAACAAAAAGAATGTAATTATGAAACTGACATTATTACTTTTATGTTGTAAGTTAAATAGGTTTGTATTTGCTTTAAAAAAATTAAGACAGACTGTTTCCAAGGAAACTGCATTAATAGCGTACCACGGATACGTCTCATCCGTCCTCAGCTATGGCCTAATACTATGGGGAAATTCAGTAGACTTTCACAGAGGTTTCATAATCCAAAAAAATGTATTCGAGCTATTTGCAATGCCCGGTATGACGATAGCTGTAAGCCGCTATTTATGACACTAAACATTCTCCCTCTGCCCTGTTTGTACATTAGAGAAGCATGCGTTTCGCGAATGCCGCGAAGTTTCATAATCTGTAAAAATATTATTTTCGATTGGCGGTAGACATCAACGAGGCGAGCGGACGTTTTGCGTTCGTGTCACAGACACAGCCGATCTAGGGTATAATGTTCTGTGCGGCCGATTAACAGACACGGTCGGTGCATTTCACAAGGAACCGTGAGTTTTTACAATTTAGTGTTTTACGAATGTACTTTAATTCTATGTTTTTGCATTGAATATACCTATGGTGCATTAAGTCGATAAATACATACCTACCTACCGTTATCTCAGTGTTATAACTCAGGCACACAGTATGGTGATAATTATGTGTTCTCAGGTGGTTCTCAGTTTTAAGACTCAGATAAATTGTTCAGGTCCAGACAAGGACATACTCAGAATACTAGCTCAGTAATGTTGAGTGGAAAGGGGTCGCTATAAGGGGAGGTGGAGGCGACTACCGGGCTGCGGCCCTTTTGACGTGTGTATCAACAATGTTGATAGCTCAGAACTGCTCAGAATTTCAATCTCAACTCAGTAAAGTCCGATCATCTGTTAAGAGACTTTGTTTAGTTATCATCAGGTTATCATCACATATACAACAGTATCTACAGTAATCGCCTTGCGTGGTTGAAGCAGATATAATTTTACAGGCAACGTTTGGCGACAATGCGTATTTGTGCGCTCTCATCCAAGTTTTTGGAAAATGCGGGTTGATATGATGTCGAGACACACTAGACGACAATACGTAAATTTATTGTATCAACCTCCCTGACATAAAAACGTATACAAAATCATTGTCTACAATATGTGTATTATATTATTTAATCATTTACCCGATGACATTAAACGGCTGACTACAAATAAATTTAAATCTATATTGACAAAGTGGCTACTAGCACACTGCTTCTATAGTGTTACAGAATATTTAATATAAAATATGTTGTTATTGTATAATTAATGTTATTACTTGAATTAATTTATTACCTTGAAAATTATAGTCGACATTATATAAATTTAAATAAATATCACCTACGTTTAAATTTGCATGCCTGATTGCAGGTTGAATACTGTACTGGATCTAATACTATGTATTGTGATCTATTGTAAACATATTCTAGAAAATAAAGATTTATCTTATCTTATCTTACTGAGAAAGCTCTATGGCCTCTATGGCGACCGTCGTGTCAAATGTATGAGGGTAAACATTGTATTGTTGAGTCTTCTCCCGAGTTCTTGTCGTAAAAACACGTGTTGAGAGACTCCATTTAAACCTCAATCAACCGTACAATTTTTGATACTTTAGTTACATTTTCACTTGACGTTGGCAAAATGCGTACGCTTAATGCGACGCGACGCCATTAATTAAGAATAGAATAGTCATTGCGTTCGATAGAAACGTTGTATCGTTTGCAAATTGACTGCAGAGATTACCTTAAAGATTCAATGTTTCAATAATTGACAAAAGTGCCAATAGATGGCAGCACTGGTAGCATGTCTGCTAGCTGTTTTTTTTTTACTTATGTACTTGATTGAAAATCAAATCAAAATTATTGTTTATTTTATTTATTTATTTAAATCTCAGATTATAGAAGTAAAGATTTAAATTATTTATTATTATTGAAGCAAATAACTTAATCTATTATAAAAAAGGCAAGTCCTGACTCACTGTCTGACTGATCACGCCCAGCCCTAAATAGCTGAAATTTCGCACAGAGGTTTCTTTTGTCGTAGGCAAGGATTTTCCGGAATTCAACCCCTAAGGGGGTAAAATAGGAGATGACAGTTTGTATGGACATCTGTCATTTTTAAAGTAAAATTCATAAAAAATATTATAAGTATAGCCTTTCGATTAAAAATTAAGAAAGGGGTATTTTGAA
>CATPCV010000029.1:142500-154110 GCA_955850985.1 Elophila nymphaeata | reverse complement strand
AACCTAACCTAACCTAACCTAACCTAACCTAACCTAACCTAACCTAACCTAACCTAACCTAACCTAACCTAACCTAACCTAACCTAACCTAACCTAACCTAACCTAACCTAACCTAACCTAACCTAACCTAACCTAACCTAACCTAACCTAACCTAACCTAACCTAACCTAACCTAACCTAACCTAACCTAACCTAACCTAACCTAACCTAACCTAACCTAACCTAACCTAACCTAACCTAACCTAACCTAACCTAACCTAACCTAACCTAACCTAACCTAACCTAACCTAACCTAACCTAACCTAACCTAACCTAACCTAACCTAACCTAACCTAACCTAACCTAACCTAACCTAACCTAACCTAACCTAACCTAACCTAACCTAACCTAACCTAACCTAACCTAACCTAACCTAACCTAACCTAACCTAACCTAACCTAACCTAACCTAACCTAACCTAACCTAACCTAACCTAACCTAACCTAACCTAACCTAACCTAACCTAACCTAACCTAACCTAACCTAACCTAACCTAACCTAACCTAACCTAACCTAACCTAACCTAACCTAACCTAACCTAACCTAACCTAACCTAACCTGAACCTAACCTAACCTAACCTAACCTAACCTAACCTAACCTAACCTAACCTAACCTAACCTAACCTAACCTAACCTAACCTAACCTAACCTAACCTAACCTAACCTAACCTAACCTAACCTAACCTAACCTAACCTAACCTAACCTAACCTAACCTAACCTAACCTAACCTAACCTAACCTAACCTAACCTAACCTAACCTAACCTAACCTAACCTAACCTAACCTAACCTAACCTAACCTAACCTAACCTAACCTAACCTAACCTAACCTAACCTAACCTAACCTAACCTAACCTAACCTAACCTAACCTAACCTAACCTAACCTAACCTAACCTAACCTAACCTAACCTAACCTAACCTAACCTAACCTAACCTAACCTAACCTAACCTAACCTAACCTAACCTAACCTAACCTAACCTAACCTAACCTAACCTAACCTAACCTAACCTAACCTAACCTAACCTAACCTAACCTAACCTAACCTAACCTAACCTAACCTAACCTAACCTAACCTAACCTAACCTAACCTAACCTAACCTAACCTAACCTAACCTAACCTAACCTAACCTAACCTAACCTAACCTAACCTAACCTAACCTAACCTAACCTAACCTAACCTAACCTAACCTAACCTAACCTAACCTAACCTAACCTAACCTAACCTAACCTAACCTAACCTAACCTAACCTAACCTAACCTAACCTAACCTAACCTAACCTAACCTAACCTAACCTAACCTAACCTAACCTAACCTAACCTAACCTAACCTAACCTAACCTAACCTAACCTAACCTAACCTAACCTAACCTAACCTAACCTAACCTAACCTAACCTAACCTAACCTAACCTAACCTAACCTAACCTAACCTAACCTAACCTAACCTAACCTAACCTAACCTAACCTAACCTAACCTAACCTAACCTAACCTAACCTAACCTAACCTAACCTAACCTAACCTAACCTAACCTAACCTAACCTAACCTAACCTAACCTAACCTAACCTAACCTAACCTAACCTAACCTAACCTAACCTAACCTAACCTAACCTAACCTAACCTAACCTAACCTAACCTAACCTAACCTAACCTAACCTAACCTAACCTAACCTAACCTAACCTAACCTAACCTAACCTAACCTAACCTAACCTAACCTAACCTAACCTAACCTAACCTAACCTAACCTAACCTAACCTAACCTAACCTAACCTAACCTAACCTAACCTAACCTAACCTAACCTAACCTAACCTAACCTAACCTAACCTAACCTAACCTAACCTAACCTAACCTAACCTAACCTAACCTAACCTAACCTAACCTAACCTAACCTAACCTAACCTAACCTAACCTAACCTAACCTAACCTAACCTAACCTAACCTAACCTAACCTAACCTAACCTAACCTAACCTAACCTAACCTAACCTAACCTAACCTAACCTAACCTAACCTAACCTAACCTAACCTAACCTAACCTAACCTAACCTAACCTAACCTAACCTAACCTAACCTAACCTAACCTAACCTAACCTAACCTAACCTAACCTAACCTAACCTAACCTAACCTAACCTAACCTAACCTAACCTAACCTAACCTAACCTAACCTAACCTAACCTAACCTAACCTAACCTAACCTAACCTAACCTAACCTAACCTAACCTAACCTAACCTAACCTAACCTAACCTAACCTAACCTAACCTAACCTAACCTAACCTAACCTAACCTAACCTAACCTAACCTAACCTAACCTAACCTAACCTAACCTAACCTAACCTAACCTAACCTAACCTAACCTAACCTAACCTAACCTAACCTAACCTAACCTAACCTAACCTAACCTAACCTAACCTAACCTAACCTAACCTAACCTAACCTAACCTAACCTAACCTAACCTAACCTAACCTAACCTAACCTAACCTAACCTAACCTAACCTAACCTAACCTAACCTAACCTAACCTAACCTAACCTAACCTAACCTAACCTAACCTAACCTAACCTAACCTAACCTAACCTAACCTAACCTAACCTAACCTAACCTAACCTAACCTAACCTAACCTAACCTAACCTAACCTAACCTAACCTAACCTAACCTAACCTAACCTAACCTAACCTAACCTAACCTAACCTAACCTAACCTAACCTAACCTAACCTAACCTAACCTAACCTAACCTAACCTAACCTAACCTAACCTAACCTAACCTAACCTAACCTAACCTAACCTAACCTAACCTAACCTAACCTAACCTAACCTAACCTAACCTAACCTAACCTAACCTAACCTAACCTAACCTAACCTAACCTAACCTAACCTAACCTAACCTAACCTAACCTAACCTAACCTAACCTAACCTAACCTAACCTAACCTAACCTAACCTAACCTAACCTAACCTAACCTAACCTAACCTAACCTAACCTAACCTAACCTAACCTAACCTAACCTAACCTAACCTAACCTAACCTAACCTAACCTAACCTAACCAAAACAAGCTATAGCAACAATAAACTAGACAAAACAAACATATACACACACACAACAACACACAGCAACTAATGCTCAGTTAATGTGCAATTAAATAAGTAGCATTATATAGCAAATAAAATACACAGCAATTAGATAATTAAACACAAAATACATAATAAACCAAACATAACCATGCGCTGAAAAACCCCAAAAAGTTAGACAAACAAGAAAACAAACAAAGATACATATTATAAGAAATTAACAAAATAGTATAACTCTAAATAAATAGCACAATGTAACAAGAAAAATATAAGTAGTAAAGAAATAATATCACAACAGATTATAAATATATGGCAAATAATTATAAGAAATATAATTATGGCATATAGTACTGTAATCTAAGAATCTGGAATAGCAATATACAGGTTAAGCAATACACATATAATTAAGAAATAGAACCGTATAAACATAATGTTAAGCAATAGTAGTATAAAACATAAGAACACAAACATGTAATAATAGAGTTAAGCAAGTTATATATACAATGTAATAGAAACAGAAATATCAATAGAGACTAGAACCAAGAATTGTAAATAATAGCATAACAAATGAATAATTAGTTTATATAAAATAAAAATGTAATAAAAAAAAAAATAAAAAAGTATAGCATATGTAATAAAGTAAGTAAAATCAGTACACAATGTAATAGTTTAAGAAAAATGGAAAATAAATAAACCACCGCAGTGAAATTCTTACACCCTCACCCGAAAAATAATTAGAATAGGAAGATGATAAAGATGGTAGCAAACAATAATAAAAGCAAGAAAGAGAAGAACAAAAGAAAGACAAAGTATGAGGAATGAAAGTGCGAGAAGCAAACAAGAGAGAACTAGAATGAAAGGAATAGAAATAACAAAGATCCCGCATACATAGTGGGAGACGTAGTGTAGCTAGACTATAAAAAAAAAAAAAAAAAAAAAAAAAAAAAAACCTAACCTAACCTAACCTAACCTAACCTAACCTAACCTAACCTAACCTAACCTAACCTAACCTAACCTAACCTAACCTAACCTAACCTAACCTAACCTAACCTAACCTAACCTAACCTAACCTAACCTAACCTAACCTAACCTAACCTAACCTAACCTAACCTAACCTAACCTAACCTAACCTAACCTAACCTAACCTAACCTAACCTAACCTAACCTAACCTAACCTAACCTAACCTAACCTAACCTAACCTAACCTAACCTAACCTAACCTAACCTAACCTAACCTAACCTAACCTAACCTAACCTAACCTAACCTAACCTAACCTAACCTAACCTAACCTAACCTAACCTAACCTAACCTAACCTAACCTAACCTAACCTAACCTAACCTAACCTAACCTAACCTAACCTAACCTAACCTAACCTAACCTAACCTAACCTAACCTAACCTAACCTAACCTAACCTAACCTAACCTAACCTAACCTAACCTAACCTAACCTAACCTAACCTAACCTAACCTAACCTAACCTAACCTAACCTAACCTAACCTAACCTAACCTAACCTAACCTAACCTAACCTAACCTAACCTAACCTAACCTAACCTAACCTAACCTAACCTAACCTAACCTAACCTAACCTAACCTAACCTAACCTAACCTAACCTAACCTAACCTAACCTAACCTAACCTAACCTAACCTAACCTAACCTAACCTAACCTAACCTAACCTAACCTAACCTAACCTAACCTAACCTAACCTAACCTAACCTAACCTAACCTAACCTAACCTAACCTAACCTAACCTAACCTAACCTAACCTAACCTAACCTAACCTAACCTAACCTAACCTAACCTAACCTAACCTAACCTAACCTAACCTAACCTAACCTAACCTAACCTAACCTAACCTAACCTAACCTAACCTAACCTAACCTAACCTAACCTAACCTAACCTAACCTAACCTAACCTAACCTAACCTAACCTAACCTAACCTAACCTAACCTAACCTAACCTAACCTAACCTAACCTAACCTAACCTAACCTAACCTAACCTAACCTAACCTAACCTAACCTAACCTAACCTAACCTAACCTAACCTAACCTAACCTAACCTAACCTAACCTAACCTAACCTAACCTAACCTAACCTAACCTAACCTAACCTAACCTAACCTAACCTAACCTAACCTAACCTAACCTAACCTAACCTAACCTAACCTAACCTAACCTAACCTAACCTAACCTAACCTAACCTAACCTAACCTAACCTAACCTAACCTAACCTAACCTAACCTAACCTAACCTAACCTAACCTAACCTAACCTAACCTAACCTAACCTAACCTAACCTAACCTAACCTAACCTAACCTAACCTAACCTAACCTAACCTAACCTAACCTAACCTAACCTAACCTAACCTAACCTAACCTAACCTAACCTAACCTAACCTAACCTAACCTAACCTAACCTAACCTAACCTAACCTAACCTAACCTAACCTAACCTAACCTAACCTAACCTAACCTAACCTAACCTAACCTAACCTAACCTAACCTAACCTAACCTAACCTAACCTAACCTAACCTAACCTAACCTAACCTAACCTAACCTAACCTAACCTAACCTAACCTAACCTAACCTAACCTAACCTAACCTAACCTAACCTAACCTAACCTAACCTAACCTAACCTAACCTAACCTAACCTAACCTAACCTAACCTAACCTAACCTAACCTAACCTAACCTAACCTAACCTAACCTAACCTAACCTAACCTAACCTAACCTAACCTAACCTAACCTAACCTAACCTAACCTAACCTAACCTAACCTAACCTAACCTAACCTAACCTAACCTAACCTAACCTAACCTAACCTAACCTAACCTAACCTAACCTAACCTAACCTAACCTAACCTAACCTAACCTAACCTAACCTAACCTAACCTAACCTAACCTAACCTAACCTAACCTAACCTAACCTAACCTAACCTAACCTAACCTAACCTAACCTAACCTAACCTAACCTAACCTAACCTAACCTAACCTAACCTAACCTAACCTAACCTAACCTAACCTAACCTAACCTAACCTAACCTAACCTAACCTAACCTAACCTAACCTAACCTAACCTAACCTAACCTAACCTAACCTAACCTAACCTAACCTAACCTAACCTAACCTAACCTTTTTTTTTTTTTTTTTTTTTTTTTTGTGACGGTGGGAACCAATTTACTGGCCATACCGCACGCTGGCAAGGCGTGCGACGTGTGCGGGGATCACTGGCGCGGAACAACGCCAGTACTACCCGCTAAACGCCACCGGTACCCTCCTAAGCCCTTATGAGGGCGCTTTGGGTTCGGCGCACTGTATGTGCGCCATTTCACCAAAGCGTCCCCGGGCTGGCCCGGTCCAACAGTGAACCGGGCGACGCGCCTGTGGGGGATTACGCTAGGGTACTAGGTAATCCCCAGACGGGGTGGCCTATGCCGACTGGCACCAAGGACGCGCGGTTTGCCAACCGCGCCCAGACCACCTTAGGGCCGACGAAGACCGGCGGACATAGCCGCCTGCCTTCTCCGGCCCTGCCGTCTACGCCGGAGGGGAGCGGCTAGAGCATCCTCCTCCCGCTCCCTCTCCGCTGCCTCCTTCTGCCCCATCACATCCTCGCAGAAGGAGGCGGTAGCCTTCCAAGCCCTCTCATTACCAAGCATGGCTCTAACCATGCTTGGCAATGAGAGCGCTCCTCCGCCGAGCGCCGCCACCAACGTGCGACGCTCGTTTCGCCAGGCCGGGCACTCGACAAGCGTGTGCTCGGCCGTGTCGTCAGGGGAGTTGCAGTGGTGACACCGCGGCAACTCCTCCCGACGGGCGATACGGTACAGGTAGTGACCGAAGCACCCATGTCCGGTCAGTACCTGTACCAGGCGGTAGGTGAGGCTACCCCGCTGGCGCCCTACCCACTCCTCCAACACCGGACGAATCGCCTCGATCGTCCGGTGGCCAGCGGCTGGGTTGGCGAGTGCCTCATCCCATCGGCGCAGAGCCTCCCTCTGCGCCTGGGTGCGGACCCGTTCGATCTCCTCTCGAACGGGTCGCTCGCCCCGCTCTCTCGCCGCGGCCCTGTGTCGATGCACCTGGGACAGAACCAGGGCATCGACCTCCCACGGGAGCGTGCCTGCGAGGACGCAGGCAGCCCCGTGGCTGACCGTGCGGTAAGCCCGCACGGCCCGGGCCGCGATGACCCTCTGCGGTCTCCGCAGGAGGGCCCTCGTGCGGGACGAGAGGCACTCCGCCCACACCGGGGCTCCGTATAGTGCCATCGACCTTATCACCCCGTGATAAAGCCGACGGCACGACGCCTTCGGCCCCCCCACATTGGGGAGGAGCCGCCCGAGTCCGGCTGCGGCGGCGCACAGCCGGGGAGCGAGGAGCCTAAAATGCTCCTCGAAGCTCCACCGGGGATCCAGGGTCAGGCCGAGATACTTCATATGCATCTCGACGTGAACCTGGACCCCCTCTACCCGGGCACGGAGCCCCGGTGGGATCCTGCGTCTAGGGGCATGGAACGCCATGGCCCTCGTTTTTTCGAGGGCCACCTCCAGCCCCAGGAGGCGGATGCGTCGGACGACCATGGAGGTGCCGACCGACGCAAGGTGGACCGCCCCCTCCCACTCCCTCGCTCTCGCCGCGACAAGGGTGTCGTCCGCGAAGCAGACGACCTCCATTCGCGGCAAGAGCGAGCCACGCAGGACCCAGTTGTACCCCAGATTCCATAGTAGAGGGCCTAATACGGAACCCTGGGGCACACCTGCCGCCACTGGCCACGACTGGACGCGGCCCTCCGCATCCTCGTAGAGGACTGACCTGTCTCGCAGGTAGTCCTGTACGAGGGTGCGGAGGTAGAGGGGCACTCGATGAAAATTGAGCGCCGCCTCTATGCACTCGTGGGGGATGGTGTTGAACGCGTTCGCGATGTCCAAAGACACCGCGACCACCACCTCCCCCCGTGCTGTGGCCACCTCAGTCCACCTTTTGAGGTGGCCTACCGCGTCCACCGTGGACCGGCCGGTGCGGAAGCCGTACTGGCAGTCTGCCAAGTCCGGCCCCGTGCCCTCAATGTGCTCGATGATCCGGGAGGCGAGAATCTTCTCAAACGCCTTCCCGGACTCATCGAGCAACACCACCGGCCGATAGCCCGCTGGAGAGTCCGCCGGGCGGCTCTCTTTACGGAGCAGGCAGAGCCGCCCCACTCTCCAGCGCCTGGGAAAGCGACCCGTCGCGATGCACACATCCAGCACCGCGCGGAATCGGTCTCCCAGGGGGCCCAAGGCGATCGCCATCACCTTGGCTGGGGCCCCATCCGGCCCCGGAGCCTTGTTATGGCTCCGGAGTCGGTCCCTCACCATGTCGAACTCAACGTCCGACACGGAGGGACCTGCGGCCCACACCTCCGGGGCGGAACCGGAGGGCATCCTGGGGGGTGCGAAGGGTCCGGGGTTGGGAAAAAGTGTCCCCAGCACCCTTCGCAACAACCCTGGCTCCATACAGGACGTGGAGGGGGCCGCCGAAGCGAATTTCCCCCTCACCGTCCTGTACGGCCTCCCCCAGGGGTCGCTGTCAAGGATGGCTATGTACCTATCCCAGGCAGCGACCTTGGCCCTGCAGATGGCAGTTCGCAGGGCCGTGTGGGCCTCATTGTACGCCCGGCGGAGGCCTTCCTCCTCACCGGGCGTTCTCCGGGCGCGCCTACGACACCGTAGGTAGGCGCGCCTGGCCCCCATACTGGCGGTACGCAGGGTCGTGAGCTCCTGCGTCCACCAGTATACCTGCCCCCTGCTCCGTGGGCAGGCCCGCGCCCTCGGCATGGCGGCACTGCAGACGACGTTTATGTCGTCTGCGAAAAGGTCCGCCATGCCGTCGGCATCCCTGGCGACAGTGTCGGGCACATCTGACCAAGCCCGCACCGTCGCCGCCTCCTCCGCCACATCAGGCTGGAGGCGTGTGAGCATCCACCTTCTGAAAGGTGAACTGCCCACACGGGGGCCCAGATGAAAGGGGGCCCCAGGGGATGCCGTGGAGACCTCGTATCGGACATACCTGTGGTCCGATAGGGTCTCCATATCCACCACCACCCGCCAGTCCCGAACTCGGGCCGCGAGCGGCGGGGTGGCAAAGGACACGTCGACTATCGACGTGCCCTGCCAGCGGGCGCAGGTCGGGGTGGTACCTCGATTGAGGACCTCGAGCCCCAGGGAGAAGACCCAGGACTCTAGGACACCACCCCGAACGTCCGTGCTGGGAGACCCCCACGCCGTAGACTTGGCGTTGAGGTCCCCTGCCACCAGCACCTGACGGGGGGCCGCGCGGTGCACGACCCCTTCAACCGCAGCGAGAAACCGCTCAAAGTCGGCTCTGCTGCGGTTGGGGGAGAAGTAGGTCGACACCACCACTACTTCTCCCCAGCGGGCCACCACATACCCCTCCCCTCGTTCCACGAAAACGAGGGGAGGGCCCGCGCCTGTCGCCATAATGGCCGCAGAGCCGTCCGTCGCCCCCATCCACCTATCGGACTGAGGAACGCGGTACGGCTCCGAGACCACCGCCAAATCAACCCCCCACTCCGCCGCCACCTGACACAGGAGGTCCTGTGCCCCGGCGGAGTGGTTGAGGTTGGCCTGCAGTAGTTTCCCCGATGTCCTACTCTGCATTATTGATGGACATCGGGGTCACCACAGGGGTCGCCACTGGCGAGGCGCGGCGCGGCGAAATGCGGCGCGGCGCGGCACGGGGCGCCGCCTCAGGCGCGGCGCGGGGGACTGTCCCCGGTTGGGGGAGGCGGCCCTTGACGGGCGGGGGGTTACACTTGGGCCCCGCCATTCGGTGCCCGGCTGCCAGGCCCCTGTCCGCACACACCGCACAGTGTGGGGGGTTCGAGCAGCCCTTGGCCTTGTGCCCCTCTTTGCCGCAGCGGTAACAGAGATTGCTGCGGTCTTTGCTAGAGGGGCACTTCGCTCCCGGATGCCCCGGCGCCAGGCATCTGTGGCACCTCATGGGTCGCTGCTCAAGGAGCCTGACCGTCGCAGCGACCCAGCCCACAAGCAGCCTCCCATCCTTGATGACCCTTGCGATTGCCTCCACCGGGCAGGAGGCAATCGCCGATCCCCCTCCCCTCCCGCCGGAGGACACCGCCCCCACCCTGACGCTTTCCGGGGGGCAGCCGGCCTTCAGGGCCAGGGCCACCTGTAGCTCTTCGGGTGTCGTGGCATCATCCAGCCCCGACACCCGAATCTCGGCCATCTTAGTTGGCCGGGATACTTTGGCCGCCTCGCCCAGGGCCTCGCCCACCTTGGCCGCTAGGGTGTCGGCCTGGGCCGCCGTCGTTCCGGACGGGAGCTCAATGATGCGAGCTCCCGTGACCGTCGTCCGGAACTTTGCCGGGCCTATGCCCAGCTCCCCCAGGCTGACCGCCGACTTAGCTTTGGTCAGGGCGTCCTTGTATGTGGCCCCCCCAGCCACCGCCTCCGGCTTCAGCGCCACCACCACCGCCAGGGTCTTGGGCGGCTTCGGAATTTTAGGGCCTTGTGGGCCCTTAGCGGTCTTCTTCGCCTTCTTTTTTTTCGGACCCTGGGTTGCCGTGGTGGGCACCGGAGCCGAAACTTTTTTTGGCTTCCTCACCACGGTAACCCATTCACCCTCGGTTACCGGAGGCGCACCTCCAGCGGGGATCGGCGCTGCCCCCTGCACCTCCGCCCTCACAGGAGGGCGAGGTGGAGCCGACGGAGCTGGAGCCGACGGAGCAGGAGCCGGTGGGCTGCTCTTGCCCTTGCCCTTGCCCTTGCCCTTCGCTCTGGCCTTTGCGGGCATATTGGCCGGCGGAGCGAGTGTAGCCGGGGACTCCCTGCTACTCCCAGCAGCTCTGGCATCCGCCGCCAACGGTGGGCGGCGTGGGCGCTCCGCAGCTGGCAACAAACGGCCATCAACCTCCAGGCCCTCCAACCTGGCCTGGAGCATGTTGCTCAGCTGCTGTACCATGGAGCTGTGGCTCTCCCGCATCTCAGCCCGCAGCTCGTCCCTAATCAGGGACAGGACGTTTGTGTCTGCACCCACTGGGGTATCCACAACGATGGGCGCAGCCGACTCCTTGCGGCGCCCCTCCCGGGACTCCTCAAAAGCCCTCCTGAAGGCTGCGAGCTCGGCCGAGACCTTTCTGAGCTCCTCCTGCAGGCGCTTGTTATCCGCCCGCAGTCGCTCCATTTCATCGGAGGTCTCTCTCCGCGCAAGAGCCTGTACCATCGCCAGGAGAGACCCCGCGCCCGACTTTATTGCCTTTTGGCAGGTCCCCTTCAGGTTCTTTGACCGCTTCACCACAAGACCCACCTCCTTAAAGTGTCGCTCCGCCTCCTTGACTAGGGCCTCAGTTGGCATACGGCCCGGTTCAAAGTCGCCCTCTCTGTCGCTCAGGACGTCCACAAAGTCGGCGTCGGAGCAAGAGCCGGAGTCTGGCTCTCCATCATGCAGCTCCTTCCGGGCCTGGGACACCCCCACGCTGTG